>PVKY010013923.1:0-10808 GCA_004027775.1 Bradypus variegatus | reverse complement strand
AAGAAGGGAGTGTCTTCCACAAAGAGATAATTCAATCAGCTGGATTTAACCCAATCAGTTGAAAACTTTTAAGGAAGAAGAGAGCGAACCTTCACTTCTTCAGCCAGCCAGCCTCTCTTGGGAAGTTCTTTGAAGAACTTCATCAGGGTTGCCAGTTTGCAGCCTGCCCTACAGAATTTGCACTCATGCATCCCCCACAGTTGCATGAGACACTTTCATAAAATTTCATATTTACAGATAGCTCCTGCTGGTTCTATTTCCCTAGACAACTCTAACTAATACACATACATACATATATATATATATACACATGCATATATAAAATATATAATGTATATACATTACATATTTATATACACACACATATATATTCCAAGTCATCAGAAGAAGCTACTAAATTCATGCATTCTATTAATAGCACAAAACTGAAATTGTCTAAAAATAAGTTAATAATTTAAATTTGTATTTTTTGCCACCTTTAACCAGAATCTATACAGGTTTATGGTTCAAAATAGGTTCCAAATATCTGTATATATATATTATTTATTGAAAATTTCATGGATACCATAATATTTTTAAAATACTTTAAATAGTACAACCAAAATCATTGACACATATGAATAAATATTACCTGGAAAACATAGTACTTCAAAACTTTTAAAACTTCCAAAAGTTTTACTTAATGTACAAATTTTGAAGATAGTGTGTTAATAAACCTTTATAAGCACATTCAGCTTTATAGAGATAAAACTACAAAGGAGAGAAGGCTCAAAATAAATGAAATGTATTATTAAACTTTAGTGATATAATGTAGTAAATAAAAATCAAATGCATACATCATCATGCACTGGTTAAAAGCAGATATTACATAAACCATTTCTATGCAAATATGTGCATGTGTTGTATATGCCTGTTTTTATAGAGAATTGAAACAGAGAGGTGTGACGACTTGTGTAAAAGCACACAGTAACTTAGCAACAGCCCAGAGAACGGAATCCATATCCATTGGCTCAGCTCAGTGTACCATCTATTATATCATGTTGTTTTCCTTTCTACAGCAAAAATAGGCTTGGGAGGCATATAAACTAACTGTTCTTCTAGATTGATTTTTACAAAACACCTGGGAAGCAGGCCCAGAGCAATTGAGACATCTGAGAAGGTCATTAAGTATTATTTTCAAGGGACTAAAAACATAGAAGCTCTCCAAGTCATCTTTAGCAAGGAATACGTGACACCAGATGGTAAGTCACAAGGTTGCAGTTAAAGGGAACAGTAGTTTGGCAATGTTTTTACAATGTCCAGAAATAATGTACACAGGAAGAAAGGAGGCTATTTGGTTCTTATTTTTCAAAGCCCAATTAGAATGTAAACCTAAATGCAAATTCTGCTTAGATCTTCAAAGAGGAAGAATAATAAATACCTCAATAAACAGTGTGGAATGTAACATGTAAGGTATTACCCCAAATTGTTCTGAGGTCTCCTATCTTGAAAACAAACTTCCATGGAGGGACTTGGCAATCACCATACAACTTAAAGCAATTGTTATTCTAAACATTATCTCAGGAATGTGCTTTACTCCTGTGCTTCAACTTACATGAACATCTTTTGCTATAGTTCACGTTCATTCTTTTTAGATGTCCTAGAAAAATTATTGCTCAATGCACAGGTTTAACTTCTTGCCAACTTTATGGAGCAGAGGAGCATTACTAACCCTTTGCACAGGGAGCAGCTGAATGATATGGCCATTCTTGAGCAAGATTCTGCCTGGAGGAAAAGATACTTTTAAAAGGTGCATCTGTGCCAAAAGCAGTCACTGCAAAGCAGAGAAAGAACTAGCTTAAAAGAGTCCAGGGAGTATCAAAGACAGTTAAGAAAATAATTACAAAATGGCAATGTCATTTCTTTTGGGCTGTCTTTATAAACAATAGCTACTGTGTATTATTCTTGAAAGCAAAGGGAAATCTAAGGAAACAGATCCCTATATTCTCATCCAAATAAAAAGCAAGTGATCTTAACCTGGTGGAAAAGGCATGAAGTGCAAGGGAATATATAGTCCACTGCTGTGTCATCTGAACAGATGTAAAAGTGAAATTGAGGCTCTAGCCTGCACATACTCTGACCACTTATGGCTTTCCTAATTCTGGCCATGTGCCCCAAATTTCTGGAAGTCGTAGGGCACTGTGTGACGACATGAATAAAACACATTTCAGAAACAGCTTGGTACTGATTTTCAGAGTCAGATATGTTTCAACTATAGACTCTAAAGAAAATATTTACCACTTATGGTAGAAGTTCAGCTGTAGGGCAGAACCAACTACTGAAGAAGCAAGGAAAGGCAAACCTTACTTCCCTGACTGTGGTTTGTTTACTGGCTATAGGATGGCCTTACACTCAGGTATATGCATGCCTGTGTGTATGTGTGTGTGCCTGTGTGTATGTTTACCAGAATATCAGCACCCTAATTTCACTGTAAAGAGCCTGAAGGAGCTAATTTTATCAGCTAAACTAGTATGCCAAATTCATATTTTAGGGAGTTTTTTTGTTTTTTTATGAACTTCCTTTATTGCCCCACTTGTGAATTATTAAGTTGTTACACACATCAGGTATTTTTGATGTACTGTGTTTTCAATATTTAGACCTTTGTGTCTCTAGCATGAGTGAAAATGAGGAGAAATTAGGAAGGTTCACAAGCAAAACAATTAGTTCAGACAAGCAGTTTATATTCTAAATAGGGTACAGTAGAAGAAGCACATTAAAGGGGTTCCTTTTCCATTACTTATATGGCACCCTGTAGATCAAAAAGTGTTTCACAGACTTAATACTCTGGAATTTCCCATCAGTCCTTATTTTATAAATGAGGAAACAGAACCCCAAGGGTTATGGGTCACATGGCTATTTTATGAGCCAGAAGGGCTCTTCAAGCATTTTGCTCTACACCCCTCCAGGATTACTCCTTTCTAAAGGACCACTCTCCCAGTAGTCATTCCAGGAAGATACATTAAAAGTAACCAAATTTTTATGTAGACATCAGTGAGAACCTTCCAACAAAAAAGAAATTGCCATTAGAGAATATGCTAAAATTGGTCACATGCAGAACCAGCTGTATTACAGCACAGTTTTTTCCACTTTCCCCTTGGCTTTTTCCCTCAGCCAGAAGCCACGCTGCCTCTAAAATAAAACCACAAGTCAGAACGCAGGGTCTCTTGCGCCCACAGTTAGGAAGCTAGCAGAAGCTCTGCCACCGCTAACAGGGACGTATCAAAATTGGAGCACATTGAATCCTTCACGGAATGCATATGTTTACTTTTCCAATTCACCCTGCGTTACAAAGAAGTTGAGATACCTTCCCGCCGCACAGAAAAGTAGATTTTCTTTTTCTGTGCAAAGACTGCGTGATCCAAGCCTCTCGGAAGTCCTGGTGGCAAAACAGGCGTTTGGGCACAGCGCCTGTGACTGTTCTTTGGCGCCGGCTCCCCCTCTCTGTATATTCAGATACATGTGGGTTTATTTATTTATTTTACTTCGCCCCCCCACTCTCTCTCCCAACCTGTGGACGTGGGCTCTGACTGGTGCGGCGAGGAGGGAAGCTGGCAGGCGCGCGCTCCGGTGCGCGGACCCTCGTCGCAGTCTTCAGAGGCCAGTGCCCCATCCCGGCTCCTCCGGCGGGGTCTGGAGGTACCCGCGTTCGGGGCAGGAAACCATGACTGAGCCCTTCTGCCCCCTATTAGCTTCGGCCCTTAATTGACGAGCCGGTGACTATTGGCCGAAGTTCCCCAGCGATTTGCATGAACCGAGAGGGAGTGTCTTCTGCCAGCCTCCCGTCAGGCGCGCGCTGACTGCAGCCTCCCGGGGAATGCGCGACCAAGGGAATGCGCGCGGCTCGCGGGCCCTGGCAGTGAGCTGGCGCCCGGCGACCTGGCACCCGCGTCCGGATATGGGGCATCTACATCGTCCCAGGAGCAGCACCAGTCACAGGAACCTGCCAGTAAGTATTGGGGTCCAGGGACCCCTCTGGACTAGTTGCTGCACCTTGATGGGTTTGTAAACCTTTAACCTTACTCTAAACTTCCTGTGAAGGATGGGAGGAAGGGGGAAGAAAAGGGAGTTTGGGATAGTGTCTTCGTTTTAGAAAGGAATAGACAAGTCTTTGGATCCAGAGAGGAAGTTTTGAAGCAGGAAATACAGGCAAAAAGGGTCGAAGGGGTTGGAGGTGCGCTCAATCCGCTTTAGATAGAGGGGTTCTGAGATTGTTTCCGGCTGCAGGCATCTGGCTGCCACTGAAGGGCTACTGCAATTGACAAATTGTTTTTGCATAATCATTTTCCGCGTTTCCCCTTAGGGAGGGGTATTAGCGAGGACTTGGTAGAGGGTGGGGCTACAGATCCTATGGATTTATTTGTTATTAGATACGGTCTAAAATGGAAATCTCTTCTTTCCACCTAAGGTTTTTATTTCTCTGTGTGTGTGTTACCATGCTTTCTATATTATTATTGTTATTGTTATTGGTCTCATAGCAAGGGATGTAACACATTTTGCATTCCAGGACCCTAATGGCGGAGACATTTAAATGGGAAATAAATTGCCCACCTCTTAGTCCTCTCTACTATCAGCCCTTTCCTCTCCCTCCAACCTCCACACACTCTACGCTGGCTTTCCTATCGCGTTGCGCAGTCCTGAGTGGGAGACCTCTCCACTCCGGCGTATGTTGGCAGAAACGTTTTACTGTTTGGGAAGAAGGATGTTAGCTGGATGAGGCGGTGCTGGGACGCGGGAGGGGGAGGGAGGATGTCCAGGGGAGATTATGGGTAGAAAGTGAGCAGAGAAATTAAGTTTTAGATACAACATCGTCCCTTAGAGTTCTCCTTTGCAGTAAGTTTCCTCTTCACCAGGCTCTCACTGGAGATTTTGTTTCCGGGAACGGGGATGGGGGCAGCATGGACCACGGGGAAGCTGGTGTCGTACTCCAATCTGCGTTTGTCCGCCTGTGTGTAACGAGCCTTTTCCCTCCCATCCCCACCTCCAGCATCTGGTTCTGTTTTTCCTCTTCGTGGGACCTTTCAATTGCCTCGCTAGTTACAGCCGGGCAACGGAGCTCCTGTACAGCCTGAATGAGGGACTCCCCGCGGGGGTGCTCATCGGAAGCCTGGCGGAGGACCTGCGGCTGGTGCCCCCGGCCTCTGGGAGGCAGGTCCAGCAGCCGCAGCCGCCGGAGAGCGCCGTCGCCCAGCGGACACCCCCGCTCTCCTTCAGCCTGGCCTCCCGGGGACTAAGTGGCCAGTATGTGACCCTAGACAACCGCTCCGGGGAGCTGCACACTTCTGCCCAGGAGATCGACAGAGAGGCCCTGTGTCTTGAAGGGGGCGGTGGGACTGCCAGGGGCAGTAGCATCTCCGTCTCCTCAGCGCCTTCCTCTGACTCTTGCCTTTTGCTTCTGGATGTACTGGTCCTGCCTCAGGAATACTTTAGGTTTGTGAAGGTGAAAATTGAAATCCGAGACCTCAACGACAATGCCCCACAATTCCCGGTTTCCCACATCTCTGTCTGGGTCCCGGAAAATGCACCTGTAAATACCCGGCTGGCCATAGAGCATCCGGCTGTGGACCCAGATGTAGGAACCAACGGAGTGCAGACCTACCGGTTACTTGACTACCATGGCATGTTCACCCTAGACGTGGAGGAGAATGAGAATGGGGAGCGCACCCCCTACCTAATTGTCATGGGGGCTTTGGACAGGGAAACCCAGGACCAGTATGTAAGCATCATCATAGCCGAGGATGGCGGGTCTCCACCACTGTCTGGTAGCGCCACCCTCACCATTGGCATAAGTGACATTAATGACAATTGCCCTCTCTTCACAGACTCACAAATCAATGTCACAGTGTATGGGAATGCTACAGTCGGCACCCCGATTGCAGCTGTGCAGGCTGTGGATAAAGACTTGGGGACCAATGCTCAGATCACCTATTCTTATAGCCAGAAAGTTCCACAAGCATCCAAGGATCTATTTCATCTAGATGAAGCCACTGGAGTCATTAAACTTTTCAGTAAGATTGGGGGAAATGTTCTGCAAATGCACAAGCTCACCATCCTTGCTAATGGGCCAGGCTGCATCCCTGCTGTTATCACAACCCTGGTGTCCATTATCAAAGTTATTTTCAGGCCACCTGAAATTGTCCCTCGTTACATAGCAAATGAGATAGATGGTATTGTTTACCTGAAAGAGCTGGAACCAGTGAACACTCCAATTGCATTTTTCACCATAAGAGATCCAGAAGGTAAATATAAGGTGAACTGCTACCTGGATGGTGATGGACCTTTTAGATTATCACCCTACAAACCATACAATAATGAATATTTGCTAGAAACCACAAAACCTATGGACTATGAGCTACAAAAATTCTATGAAATAACTGTGGTGGCCTGGAACTCTGAGGGATTTCATGTCAAAAAAATTATTAAAGTACAACTTTTAGATGACAATGATAATGCTCCTGTGTTCCTTCAACCCTTGACAGAACTAACCATTGAAGAAAACAATGCACCTAATGCCTTTTTGACAAAGCTGTATGCTACAGATGCTGACAGTGGAGAGAGAGGCCAAGTTTCATATTTTCTGGGACCTGATGCTCCATCATATTTTTCCCTAGACAGAGTCACAGGGATTCTGACAGTTTCCACTCAGCTGGACCGAGAAGAGAAAGAAAAGTACAGGTACACAGTCAGAGCTGTTGACTCTGGGAAGCCACCTCGAGAATCAGTAGCCACTGTGGCTCTCACGGTGTTGGATAAAAATGACAACAGTCCTAGGTTCATCAACAAGGACTTCAGCTTTTTTGTGCCAGAAAACTTTCCAGGATATGGTGAAATTGGAGTAATTAGTGTAACAGATGCCGACGCTGGGCAGAATGGATGGGTTGCCCTCTCGGTGGTAAATCAAAGTGATATTTTTGTCATAGATACAGGAAAGGGCATGTTGAGAGCTAAAGTCTCTTTGGACAGAGAACAGCAAAGCTCCTACACTTTGTGGGTTGAAGCTGTTGACGGGGGTGAGCCTGCCCTCTCCTCTACTGCAAAAATCACAATTCTCCTTCTAGACATCAATGACAACCCACCTCTTGTCTTATTTCCTCAGTCTAATATGTCTTACCTGTTGGTACTGCCTTCTACTCTCCCTGGCTCCCCAGTTACAGAGGTCTATGCTGTTGACAAAGATACAGGCATGAATGCTGTCATAGCTTACAGCATAATAGGGAGAAGAGGTCCAAGACCTGAGTCCTTCAGGATTGACCCTAAAACTGGCAACATTACTTTAGAAGAGGCATTGCTGCAGACAGATTATGGGCTCCATCGCTTACTGGTGAAAGTGAGTGACCATGGTTATCCAGAGCCTCTCCATTCCACAGTCATGGTCAACCTATTTGTCAATGACACTGTCAGTAACGAGAGCTACATTGAAAGTCTTTTAAGAAAGGAAGCAGAAATTAATATAGAGGAGAAGGAACCACAGATCTCAATAGAACCGACTCACAGAAAAGTAGAATCTGTGTCTTGTATGCCCACCTTAGTAGCTCTGTCTGTGATAAGCTTGGGTTCTATCACACTCGTAACAGGGATGGGCATATATATCTGCTTAAGGAAAGGGAAAAAGCATCCCAAGGAAGATGAAAATTTGGAGGTACAAATTCCACTAAATGGAAAAATTGACTTGCATATGAGAGAGAGGAAACCAGTGGATATTTCTAATATTTGACATTTCAAAGTGAATAACAGAGAGATATTTTAACTGACTTTGGATAGTTTTCACCACCTAAACAAGAGTGTATTTATGGCAATTCCAGTGAAGGACCACTAATTTATAATTTTTACTATATTGTAAATAGCTGTTTACAGGTTTTTAAATTCAAATTTAGATGTTATAAAATGTGTACAGCATTTTTTAATGAGAATTAGTACTGACAGCTATATAAGGATTATAAAAAAAGTTTAGGCATCATTTGCAACTTTCATACACCAGGCAGATGACTGATAAAACCTGGGAGTTAAGGTAAGAAAATGGTATATAACATTTTTTGTCTAAAACGTCCTTTATCCACAAGAGGGCATCAGCTGCCCCTTTGCAGGGAACTGTTTGCAGTATTGTACATGACAGTTGTATGTGAAATTAATGAAAGAATATATTTTAAATACATTGTTTTTAAATTTTACCAAATAATGAAATAAAAGTAAATAGACTTTTGCCCAACTTAAATGTATGATTGGAGGGAAAAGAAATACACTTGTAAACAGGATGTGTATTACCTCATAAGTACATCATGTATAGTTGCAGGAAGTCATTTAAAAAAAGTGCAATTCTTTTTAAGCAAAAACACAAAACATTGCCATGTGTTAAGGTCTCAACGTGCTGAAGAGTTTCATTTTTAAGTGAACTTAGATTGCTTTCTGTTTGCTTTTCATTGCCCTTGCAATTATTATAGGGGAAAATATTTATTCTTCCTTACAGAATATGTAACTAGAAATTGTGCCCAAGGAAAAAAGCCAGAAGCAAAGAAATGTTTCAGTCTGTAGCTGCTTCATAGGTGTTCATGACATTTGGGTACTTTCATAACTTGTCAGTAGTACTTTATACTTGATTATATATTAGAGTTTTATGTACACTTAAGCTCATTCATCACTTAAGAAAAAAACATCTCATTAAAACTGAATAATCTAGAAGCTAGTACATACTATTGGACATTTTTGGGGGGCATTTTATATGAAAGTTGTACTTATCTTTGTGTTGTTTACATTGGTTGGCTTCCATTTCTGGCTTCCTTTCTTTGGCTTTGGATTAAATCCACAAGTTTATCTGTAAGCTCAGCAGCAGATTTAATTGATAATTTAGCTTTTTACTTATTCCTTTGCCATAAAGAAAACTGGTTCATCAGTGCTTGATCACTTTCACTCTATTGTGTGAGCTGGAAATCTTATTTTATATGAGAGATATAGCAAACTTTTGTGCATAAACAAGGAATGTGTTAGCTTAAACTGTGTCATTTTACTTTTTGGCATCATGTGTCTGTACTGTACCAAAAGTGTTTATATGTCTATAAATTAAAGCTATATATTTTCATAATTTCTTTTTCATTTTTACCATTTTATATCTGAACATGGGATTGCTCTTTCACTTTAGTGCCTGTTGTTGGCATTCAGTTGCTTCTAGGGGTAAATGTTGGTAAACCTTAGGTATTCTCTATGCTAAAAGTTTATATTAAACTAATTCATTACTCAGTTAAACATTGGGTAAATTATTAAATGTGTGTAGTTAGAGACATGTATAGAAACAGAGTATGCTTACATGTTTGATGGAAGTTCATATGATAATTTATAATCAGGCCTGTGCACATGCATATTAATCTATTATAGGTGTAACAGAAACTATAAATGTTCATTTTACTACATATTATGACAGTCTTTGATAGTTGTGTTACCATAGTTTTCAATAATTTTTAAAAAAATAAAAATACACTGCCAAAAAAAAAAAGAATCGAATGCAAAAGCTCAAGACCTTTTGAATGTACATTAAGCAATTTTTTCTTTTTTCTTCAACGTGACAATTTGAATAAATAAAATAAACATATTAGGCCCCATTGTTTGTTACCAGAATATATTTTTATTGGAAATGTCTTTTGTTTGAAAGGCACCTGGGAAAAGAGACGAAGATCATTTAATACCCAGACATTGCATTCATAATTGTTGCAAAGCAATGGAGGAAACCATCCTCTACTAGTCATTTGCTTTTTCTTATTTCTCTTTTAAAAAATAAACAACTTACAAAACTAGTACTACCATTAATAAACAATAAATCCTCCATAAGTGTAATGATTTCACCATCAGTATAAATAACAAAATATTCTGTTCATTTCTGAATTTGAAGAAGGTTCATGTATTGTGCGGTATGAACATCACCTCCAGCAGGAGAAAATCCTGTAACAGTAATAAAAGGACATATTTCTGAAAAGCTTTTCTTGTGGCAGGATTTCCTTTAAAAATATATCTCATTCACATTGAAAACATTTATACCAAGGGAAGCTAAAATAAATTAAGCTCAAACATAAAAGCCCCTTTTTACTAACACCTTGTGCTAGAACAGTTGCCAAAATGTATGCTAATCATGTCAATGTTGTTAGTTGAGCTGGCACAAAAATAAATGTTCCATTCATTAAAAATCCTAATATCCATTTAACAGTTTGTGAACCAGCGAGTTCTCTGTGCCCAATTTAAAAAAGAAGAGATTGCTCTGATCTTTGCACTGCCAAATCCATTCTTATACTACAGAGAAAATTGTTCATGAATTTGGATTGAGAAATTTAAAACTAACATAGCAATTTCAGCTACAGGGGAAAAGAAACAATTTATGTTATTTGACTCTTTAGATTTCCTGACCCTATATGAAAGAAAAAAAAAAGTTCTGGCAGATATGCCTTTATCAGCTATGGTGAAAAAAAAAAAAGGAACAATAAAAAATAAACACTTCTTTTGAAAATGTTTGGTAGGATCAGTGTATTAAAAACACAACAAACACAACAAAAACTCCAATTCCTTTGTGTTCGGACACTCTGCATGTGTTTTGTTTTTTTTCCTATAGTTTTATAGAGTTATATTCACATACCATACATTTATCCACAGTGTACAATCAGTTGTTCACAGTATCATCATAAAGCTGTACATTTATCACCACAATCAGCACCTGAACATATTGGTTACTACAAGAAAAATTGCATTCTGTGCTCCTATCACACAGTATTATGCTATTTATTTCTGGATCTATA
>PVKY010013922.1:0-10813 GCA_004027775.1 Bradypus variegatus | reverse complement strand
TAAAGTTGAGCATTTTTTCATATGTTTTTGAGCCATTTGTATTTCCTCTTCAGGAAAATGTCTGTCCATGTCTTTTGCCCATTTTTTAATTGGATTGTTTGTCTTTCTGTTATTAAGTTGTAGGGCTCCTTTACATATTCAGAATATTAAACCTTTATCTAATATGTGGTTTCCAAATATCATGTCCCATTGTGTAGGTTGCCTTTTTTACTTTTCTGACAAAGGCCTTTGATGTACAAAAGTGTTTAATTTTGAGGAGATCCCATTTGTCTATTTGTTGTTTGGTTGCTCATGCCTTGGGTGTGAGGTCTAAGAAACCACCTCCTATCACAAGATCTTTAAGACATTGCCCTACGTTTTCTTCTAAGAGTCTTATGGTCTTGGTGCTAATGTATAGGTCTTTGATCCATTTTGAGTTAATTTTTGTATAAGGTGTGAGATAGGCATCCTCTTTCATTCTTTTGGAAATGGACATCCAGTTCTCCAAATACCGTTTATCGAAGAGGCTGCTCTTTCCCAGTTGCTTTGGCTTGACTGCCTTATCAAAGATCAGTTGTCCGTAGATGTGAGGGTCTACTTTTGAACACTCAATTCGATTCCATTGATTGGTATATCTGTCCTTATGCCAGTACGATGCTGTTTTGAGCACTGTAGCTTTGTAATATGCTTCAAAGTTTGGTAGTGTGAGACCTCCCAATTCATTCCTCTTTCTCAAGATATTTTTGGCTATTCGGGGTACCTTGCCCTTCCAAATAAATTTGGTTATTGGTTAAACACTAACATTTTTTGAACAGCACTGTGTCAAATGTTTTACATATACCATCTCATTTAATCCTAGCAAGAACTCTGTGAGGTAGGTGTCATTTTTCCCCACCATGCTTACAAAGAAGCTGAAGCACGTAGAGGTTTAACAATTTGTCCAAGGTGACTGTATTAGTTAGGGTTCTCTAGGGAAACAATCAACAACAGATATCTATAAGCTTTTATAAAAGTATCTCACACAACCATGGGTATGCACGAGTCCAAATTCCATAGGGCAGGCAGCAAACTCGCAAGTTTGATGAACGTGTTTGATGAACTCCTCAGTAACAAACCAGCAACTTCAGTGCACTCCTCAGGAAAAGCTTCGCTGGTTAGCCAAAGAAGTGAAGGTCCTCTATCAGTCTCGATTAAAAGTCTCAACTGATTGGATTAAATCCAGCTGATTGAATTCTCTCATTGTGGAAGACACCCCCTTCGCTGATGTAATCAGTCACAGCTGCAGCCAATTGACTGATAAACCAGCCTTCTGGTTTACTAACCAGCCATAAATGTCCTTGCAGTAAGATTAGGCCAGTGCTTGCTTGACCAGACACCTGGGTACCATCACCTGGCCAAGTTGACACATGAGCCTAACCATCACAATGACACAGCGTAATTTAGTGGCAGAGTGGGTTTGGGTCAACTCAAGTAGTCTGATATCTAAGCACTTAACCCTGCATCCCAGAAGACCTATGGGATCTCACAGCTGGAAGAAACATCTAGTTCACACTCCCTCCTCCTGAACCAGATATTGTCTTCTCCATCTCAACTGCAGCCTAATACACAACAGTTTTTCCTTATTTTGAGTTAAAACTAACTCAAAATTTGTCAGAGTTCTTTCCTCCAGAGTTACTTGGAGTAAGTTGAGTCTCTCTTCCACATGAAAGCCCCTCCAATTTTTGAAAAATCAGAGTTTTTAATTCATGAAAGTAATGCATGGTCCTGGATGGTTTGTTTTTAAACCAAGCAATATGGAAAAGAGAAATTGAAAAATAAAAATCTCTCTCCCACCTTCTCCAACCCTTCTCCTCAGGGGTAATCACTGTTGATTGCTACTTTTGAATGCTTCCAGAAACTTTATGCATGCATGCAAACGTACACCACATGAATCTTTCTTTTCTTATATAAAGAGGATGATAGTATGCATACTGGTCTGCAACTTGCCTTTTTCACTTAAAAGTATCTTGGATCACTTTCCATAGTGGTATCCTCATTAATGGCTGCATGAAAGCATCAAAGTTTATTCAAACTGCCTCGTCATGCTTTTTTGTTTTGCGCGAGTGTGTGTGTGTGTTTCTATTACAAACAATGTTTCAAGGAAATTACACATATGTTTATAGAATGGAGTCTTACAAGTGAAATTCCTATTTGGAAGGTAAGGACACTTTTTGAGAGACATGGCCTAGGTTAAACTTCCAAAAGTCTTAGAAGCTGTCTGCTGTGGACTTGATCTCCCACTCTTTGAGGGAATTTGGGAGGTCCTTTCCAGGTTTGCTTTAATCCAGGAGTTCCCAGCCCAGACTAATCTTTTTTTTTTTTTCCCCTCCCTCCCTCCCTCAGACTAATCTTAATCAGACTCATCAGTCAAGTTGCCTCCCAGAGGTCATGGTTCAGTGACATGTAGTGTGGCCTGGAAAGCTGTTTTGTTGTTGTTTGCCTCGTGTATGTCTGTGTGTGTGTTTGTGTGTGTTTTAGTATCTTCCCTTGGCGTCTCAGCCAGGTTTGGAAACATGTGATAAGCCGCCCAAAGTAAAGCAAATCTTTCCACTCTTTTCCCTGGTCAAAAACGTTTCTGGACATAAAGGTGGGAAGAACAGAGAGGATCCACTTTCTGAAAGCAGAAGAACAGGGAACTAATTGGTGTGGGCTTAATCAGTAATGCCAAAGCAAGGAAATCAAGCGCTAGTCACGTCTCAAAAAAAAAAAAAAGATTAAAAAAAAAAGATCACACACACACACACACACACACAGAACAAGGCCATTATTTCCAATTTGCGAAGGTAATGCACCCCACCTCCTTCCCGCTGGTTAATGAAAGTGCTGGGCTCTCCAGACATAGAGGTTTCACAAGGGATTAGCTGCCTTCACTGACTATCCACCAGACCGCGAAATTTAGGAAAACAGAAATAAAACCTCTTGCCAGCCAGGATCGAGGCTAACAGGCACTCGCTTAGCGCGCCCCTAGCGGACAGAAGGGCTGAGCGCAATTGAGAAGTTCGGCTTCCCTCGGCCACCTGCAGCCACCAGCCCCGCCTCTCCCCCGCCCCTTCCGCCCAGAGCGGACGTTGATTGGCGAATGGTGGGATATAAAATTTTGAGGGCGGCCATACTACGCTTTTGTGCCAGGAGGAGGGAAAGTCGTGGCCCTTCGTGGACCTAAGGCCGAGATGAGGTGAGGCCGCTTTATCCGGCATCTTCTCCCTCATCCTACGTTATGTGGACGTGATAGATCACACTGAGTGGGGCACCCGTGTGCCGGAAGGAAGTTTGCGGGCCTCCGGGCCTTTGCGTCTGCCATTGCACCTGCTGAGGATGCCCTTGCTCACTCCTGGCCCTGGCTCAGGGCCGCGCCACGCCTCTGCGACCTCGCGTTATGTCCGCGGAGTCCCGCGTCCTGCTGGTTTAGGATGAACGAATATGTAAGGCTGGACCTTCCGTTCTCATCTGGGTGTGAGTTCCCACCTCAGGGCCTGAATACCGATATTTGTACCTGGCAACCTGGAAGGTGCATAGTAAGGGTGCATTAAATGAACGGATGAATGAATGAGGCTTGTTTAAACAAAGTAACAAGTATGCTTGGTGAACAGTCAGAAGTGTGAAACTAGTTACGAAAAACCCAAGCTTGCCTGGTTGGGATAGATGAGGGTGCTGAAGAGCACAAGGTGTGCTCCACGTGTCTTACGCAAAAGGAAAATAAGCTCTATGTCCCAGCAAGCATTGACAGACGTAGTCACTTACCCAGTTCATCCCCAAAATGAAGTAAATATTATTCTCATTTTGCAGACAAAATCGAGGCTCAGGAAATATCAAATGAATAAAATATTAGCATTTCTACATGTATAGCTACATTTCAAGTTATTCTTTGGAAAGGTTTTTAGTTCTATTAGACTTTTACTGTATGTTCCAGGTTGCCAATGCTGCTGGAATGCAAAATACCAGAAATGGATTGGCTTTTATAAAGGGGGTTTACTTGGTTACAAATTTACAGTCCTAAGACCATAAAAGTGTCCAAACTAAGGCATCAGCTAGAAGATACCTTCACTAAAGAATGGCTGATGGCATCTGAACACCTGTGTCAGCTGGGACGGCATGTGGCTGGCATCTGCTGGCCCTGGGTTGCATTTCAAAATGTCTCTGGGCTTGTCCCT
This sequence comes from Bradypus variegatus, assembly GCA_004027775.1. NCBI lineage: Eukaryota > Metazoa > Chordata > Mammalia > Pilosa > Bradypodidae > Bradypus > Bradypus variegatus. Next base: position 6,644 of record PVKY010013922.1, on the reverse strand, counting down.
CATAGCCTCTTCACCTCCTGCGCATCTGTCTGGGGGTCTTAGTGTGCCAGTTTGAATGTATTATGACCCCCAAATGCCATTATCTTTGATGCAATCTTGTGTGGCGAGGCATTAGTGTTGATTAGATTGTAATCCAACTGTAGATAACTGATTCGATAATTTCCATGGAGGCCTGGCCCCCCCCATTCAGCATGGGCCTTGGTTAGTTCACTGGAGCCCTATAAAAGCTCAGACAGGAGTGAGCTTGCTACAGCCAAGAGGGACACTTTGAAGAACAACCAGGAGCTGAGAGGAGAATGTCCTTGGAGAAAGCCATTTTGAAACCAGAACTCAGGAACAGACACCAGACACATGCCTTCCCAACTAACAGGTTTTCCGGACACCACTGGCCATCGTCCAGTGACAGTACGCGATTGTTGACACCTTATCTTGGATACTTTATGACCTTAAGACTGTAACTTTGTAACCAAACCCCCTTTATAAAAAGCCAGTCCATTTCTGGTATTTTGCATTCCAGCAGCATTAGCAAACCAGAACACTTAGTTTCTTCTCAAAAGGCAGGGCTTTTTAACTGTGGGCTCCAGACAATGGCATAGGGAAGCCAGGTTGGGTGAGTTCAAACCACCAGTACCCACAGTCCAAACTGGCCAGCCAAAAGGTGCAACAGTGCTAGACCATGTCCTACCCTGTTCTTGGAATAGTTAACCTCTGCTGCCCTTTCAGTCTGCTTCTGCCTGCCCACCAGGGATTAGCAGCTTTCTGAGTGGAGGCTGGGGGAACCAGGAGTTGGGGCTGAGGGAGGTTACTGAGGATCTCTCACTGCAGCTTCTTTGTCCCACTTTCCTGGGTGTTGCTCAGGCGTTTCTGCCTGTTCCCTATTTTTTTTTTCTTTGGGGGTGTGTGTGTGAGCCCAGCTTCTCCCTAATCAGCCATCTTGGCTCCACCTCCAGTAAACTGTTTTAATTCCATCAGACCCCCACCCATTTACCAGTTTGTAACCTCAAGCATGTTACCTTATGCTTCCAGTTCCTCATCTATGACATAGGTCATATCATGAAGAATGGATAACACACTTGAGACTAGCAGCGATATACACATTACTCCACAACAGCCACTTTTAAGTAATATATGAAAATCCCCAAACTATAACACTAACCATAACATATATGTACTTCTCCCCATCACCAACCTATTGATCTCAGTCAAGGTCCTAAACTGTTGACATCCTTCACCTTTTATCAATGTTATCTTTTACTTTGGGTTACTCTGAGACTAAGGAAAGATACTTTGTTGCTAATTATTAAACCCCTCCCCATCACTCCAAGAGGAAGCACACAAGAGAAAACTGTGGGACCCAGTGGTTCCTATTTTCTGTCTGGACATCACTTGTACTCCCTGATGGTGAGGCAAGACGGCACATTTAGAAAGCACCATGGGTAACAGCCCTATGAACTTCTGAGCTATGCTGAGCCATCTGAGGTATAATGTTGACTGCCAGTACATAGTGCCCTTCAGCTAATACTTAAGATTTTCACAGCAGGAGAGGAGTGGGAAAAAAATTAGCTGAGGTTAAGTCCTCAGTTTCATACAAGTGGACATGAGATTCAGAAGTGGAAGTGATGAAGACCAAATAGGACCTTCTGGCTCCTACTGTCTTCATTCTAGTGTACAGGGCCATTTTATGAGAATCATTCGGTGTGCTCAGCTCCAGCCCCTCGGCTTTCAAGAAGGGTCTTCTGAGGTGATGTTCATGTTTCCTTGAATCCTGCACATTCCACTTTGTAGCTGTGTAGCTGGGCAAGCTACTGCCCAGCTTGTGAAGTGTACCTTCTGGGTAGGTGCCTGGCCCAGGAAAGCAATAAATAGTAAACCCCAGAAAACCTCATTTTATGTTGTTTAGCAAGTCCAGGGAATAAGCCCTGTAACCACGAAGTTACACAATTAAATCTGGACAGGACAGGGCACCTACTCTGATCCACCCCACCCCCCAATCCCCACACTGCAGTTCTCAAGGCTATTATTAGACATATTCTGAAGTGTCGAGGTTGTTTAATATTTCCCACCTGGCAGGGAAAGCTACCTCATGTTTCACGGCATTAGAAAATGTTGAAACCCACTGTTGCAGAGGTGAGACCACTTTGCAGACCAAATCCCCAAATTACTGGCAAAACCAACAGCAAAGTGTTCAGCTTTTTATTGAACATGTTACAAAAGGGGTTTAGTCAAAAAGACCAAAGCCCATGTCATCATCAGATTCCTCAGACTCTTCTTTCTTTGCTTCCACTTTCTTCTCCTCAGCTAAAAAAACAAAGGTAGGTAAGAGTGAAAAATCACACCTCTCAATATTTTAAAACTAATGATAGAACTCCAGACCCTTCAACCTTCATGGCAAAAAATAAACCCTAGAATTCCCTCAGCACCACCCAGTCATGCCTCAGGTTTTAAGAGTTCCATATGCCATCCACCTGCAGTAAATGAAGAACGGTCTTGCCTACATAACTTTCTTTTTATCTCCGCCCTCCTTCCATAGGGAAAACTGAAGCCGCCTACCTGGCGCAGCAGCGGTGGAGGGAGCAGGACCTCCCGCGGGTGCAGCACCTGCTGCTGGTGCGGGTCCACCAGCCCCTACATTGCAGATGAGGCTCCCGATGCTGACACTGGCCAGAGCCTGCAACACACGTGCACACAGGTCAATGCTCAGCTGTTTCTCAACCAGTCCCCAAAACCATACTTCTCCTCTGCTGGAGTCACCTCTTTTCCAGTGACAAACTTTTGGTTTGCTTTTTTATTTCAACCAAGACTAACTTTTCCCTGGTGATAACTTAAGATTCACTTGATTGGACAATTTGTAATGATGTTTTAAAAATAATTATTCACAAACTATTCAGATTCAGAGGTCACACGTTGCTGTAGTTAAGTAGAAATGTCCAACTAATTACTTTCCCCCTATATATGAGGAAACTGGTCTCAAAAAAAAGTTGTAAACTTGATGGTAGAAAATTCAAGTTTTTCAGGCTCCTCCTTTTCTGCTTTCTTAAAAATTGGTTTTGTTTTCCACATCTGCTCTTAACACTAAATTTGATCCCAGACTGTCAAATCTAGGACTTTTTCCACAGGAATTTATTAATGACACAAGTAGTGTTTTTAATTTTTCAAAACCCTTCACTTCAAGGGATACAACCCAAAGAGTTGGGTAATTAATAGCTTCACTTGACAGATATTAAGAAACCTGTACAATGGCAGGGAGCCAGTGCCAAAATTCCTTGGGCAGAAGCCCTGTCTCATACCCAAAACACAGTAAGTGGTCAACAGAAGGTTGACTGAATTTCCATTAGAAGAGGGTTATAATGAAGCCTTAATGTCATCCAGATATAAATGTGGTGAATTATCTGATGCTTGAAGGCACCTTAAGTATGTACACTTGCCCCTAATAAGCCAGCAGACAGGTTTTCCCAACTTTGCCACAATCACCTTACCTTTGCAAACAAGCCAGGCCAGAAAGGTTCAACATTTACACCAGCTGCTTTAATGAGGGCATTGATCTTATCCTCCTAAAACAAATAAAATGCCAATCCATCAAAAAAGAAAAGTGTAGCTTTCCTGAATGTTAAAATGCCAATCCATCAAAAAAGAAAAGTATAGCTTTCCTGAATGCCATCCAAATACTGCAAATTAAAAGCAAATCACTCAAAACGTGTGTACAGAGCCGTGTTTATCCAGTTCAAATATCCTATCTTTTATTTCAGGTAGACATAGTTTAAAAACCAGGTCTTAAACGTTATCATGAGCATAAGAAATGCATTTACTCATCTGCAAAGCATTTTACAATGCGGTGAGTTCATCGTTATCATTTCACGCAAGGACAAAATACTGGCCCACATCACGCAGCTATTCTGAGTTAGGAGAAACAAGACAGTGAACCGCTCAAGTGCTTTCTCCCACACCACACTACCTCGACCCCAAGGCCTATTACATCAGACCAAAGGAATTCAGGGCGAACAATGTTTTGCAATCACACCAAAAGGAGGTATCAAGTGTCCAGGAATAAAATAAGGTGCGGACTGGGATGCCCATGCTCTAAGGATAATTTTTTCTAAATAAAGTTTCTTACAGCCAAGTAACACAACCTCAAGCCCAACACTCCGGGGCCAGCACGTGGTTCGCGGTTCCTGGTACCCCGCACCTGGGCCCACCCGAGGGGCTTCCGCCCGGCTCCGAAAACATCTGGGGTGTCCGCAACCGCGGCTCTGGCCGGAAGAGCCAGACGCGAGGGTTCTGAGCGGTTGGGAGTGGGCAGGCCGCACACGCCGCCGGCCGGGGCCCGCACTCACCGTGACGGTGACCTCATCGTCGTGGAGTATGAGTGCCGAGTAGATGCAGGCGAGCTCGGAGACAGAGGCCATGGTACGGGAGAGTGCCGGGGAGGCGGCTGCCGGGCGCGGTGCTAGTCGCCGGATGAAGTGAGGGCCTCACCCCAAAACGGCCTTAGCTTCCTAGGAAGAACCAAGCACCTTGGCGGCAGCTGAGGAAAGGGACCCACGCGCCTGCGCGCGGTATCTTATAGCGACAATAAGGACCAATCGGCGCCCGCGTCTGGCGGAAGAGGAGGAGCGAGAACCGCCGCGGAAGAAGGACTTAAGGCCCCTGTGTGCTGTTTGTGACTTTTCTTGCGAGTTACAAAAGTTGCTAAAAGCCTTCAAAAGCATTTTCCCTTGATTTTGGTGAAAAGAAAAAAAAGAAAACACCCAGAGCTCGTGAACATTAAAAATATTTTTAGGGAAAAGTTACCTAGGTAAATGGATCTCACCTCTACTGTACGCCTTAAGACGCTATGCAATATTTACGCCTCCAGCCTCCGGTAGCAGGAACTACGTTATAACTTGGGGCCCAGATGCTCAGAGCAGTGTCTCGAATATAAGTAGAGGAGAAACTGAGCGTTATGATAGCAGTAGCAGTTGAGCGTCTACAGTGTCCCAGGCAAGTGAGGATTCGTGTAATTCTCACGCAATATAAGTGAGTACTATTACCTCCGTTTTGCAAAAGGCAAAATTAAGGCGCGGACCAGGTGAGCAGCCCAAGATTACAGTTACTGCCCTGTAGAGCCTGGATTTGTAATCTAGAAGCCTAATTTCAGTGCCGTTTGCTTGTGTATGTAGAGAGGGCTGGGTTTGGGGAATTATGGATAAATTATCTTCTCCTTTATGTTTGGTATTTCAAATTTTTTTACAACTGGTATGCATTATTTACTATATTATCTGAAATTTAAACTGTCTTCAAAAATGGTAATCTTTATAACCCTCTTTAGGTTTTAGCTAGAAGTAAATACCTGAAATTGTCAAATGCCAACCCAGTAGCCTTCACTCTTGAAGACGAGTGTATAACAATTAGCTTACAAGGGGTGACAGTGTGATTGTGAAAACCTTGTGGATCACACTTCCTTTATCCAGTGTATGGATGGATGAGTAGAAGAATGAGGACAAAAACTAAATGAAAAATAGGGTGGCAAGGGGGGATGATCTGGGTGTTCTTTTTTACTTTTTTTTTTTTTATTCTTATTCTTTCTGGTGTAAGGAAAATGTTCAAAAATAGATTGGGGTGATGAATGCATAACTATATGATGGTACTGTGACAGTTTATTGTACACCATGGATGACTGTATGCTATGTGAATATATCTCAATAAAACTGAGTTTAATTTAAAAAGAATGGTAATCTTTACATTGCGTGTATTATTTCCCTCTTGGAATTTACCTAGTTTCCTGGAAAGATGGCTCAAGTTTCTTAGGGAATCTGCTTTATTCAATCAGTGCTATTATCTCATAATCATCCCTGACCAAACTTTGTCATCAGAATCCCCACTTAAGCATCCCACTTGGAACAATCTTACCCACAAAAGTAAACACGTTTTAATATCCCAAATTTAAAAAAAAGAAAAAAAAACATTTTAAAAGCTATAAGGCTTTTTAAAAATAAACCGTTCTGAGTTTTCATCCAAATCTAGGAAGCAATTATTGTGGCGTTCTGGTGAAGAAAGGTAAAGCTATTGAGATATCCAAACATTTACAAAGCCAGAACATATCAGTCCAAAACATTTATCCCCCCACCAGTATACTTAACAAAAAACTGATCTAGCAAATAAAACTTAAACACAGATTTTTTTAATTGCCTACTTATACTATATTAAGAAACCTTTTTAAATCAAATTAATATTTTGTGCCCCAAATCATTTTATAACTGTAATAACAAAGGAACCCTAAACTGTGAGAAAGATAATTTATACATAAATGCAAAATGTAGACACAAAAGTCCAAAATAAAATATTAATGAACTTAATCTAGAAATGTATATAAAAATATGTATCACAATTAAATATTTCATTTATAAAATCTTTTAAAAATTACTCATTACATTAACAAACAGGAAAACCTATAAGAAATTCTTAGATTCAGAAAGACCAACCCCTTGATAAAATTTGAACACTGATCAAATAAACTCTTAGAAAATTGGCATAAAAGGTACTTTCCAAATCCTGACAAAGGCTATCTACCAAAATCTACAGCAAATATCATACCTAATGATGAAACTTAAGAAACATTGTCTTAAAATCAGTAACAAACAAGAATGTCCCCTTTCACTGCTTCTATT
>PVKY010013921.1:0-10812 GCA_004027775.1 Bradypus variegatus | reverse complement strand
GCCAGCACAGAGGGCTTGGGGCTCAGGGCACCCCCTTCCAGCCAGCACAGAGGGCTCGGGGCTCAGGGCACCCCCTTCTGCAGGACTCCCCACACACTCAGGTGGCTGTGTCTGAGCTCCCTCCTGAGACATCACCATGACGTCCACCACTGCTGCTGGTTACCATGGGGCCTTGGACAAGTCCCTTTACCTCCCTGGACGCTGCATCTCTGTAAAATGAGGAAGCTGTACTGATACACCTACCTGCTCCTTACAGCTCTGACACTCTCCATGAATGATTTTTGTTTCTCACTGTGCCATAAGGTCTTTGGTGATGCTCTCTCTGGGAAAATTAATAATTGTAAACTTAATGAAACAAAGATCAGATAAATTTATCTCTGAGTGGGCAGATGAGATGGCTCTTTCCAAAGATTGCAAACTGCCCTCTGGCCACCTTTGTTCCAAGTCATTCAAAACAGCCTGCCAAGGGGGTAATAACCCCAAACACTACTGGTTGCCATTTGTTAATTCAACAAATACACAGTGAGTTCCTACTGTTCCAGGAACAATTCTAAATCCCAGGGATATGGAAGGAAATAGGACAAAGTTCCACCCTCTTGGGGCAGGCAGGCTAGGAGAGGGAGACAGTCAGTAAAGATGTGGGGAAATTGCATTAAAAATTTTTTTTTAATTTTTTTAAAAATTAAAGAAAAATTTGAAAAAAAATAAAAATATGAGAAACAAGGAATAGAACCATTTCACGCAGCGGAAGTGACTTGGTGAAAAGGAACCTGAGTAATGGGGTCAAGAGGATCTTAAGGTGGGAAACACTTTAACCAGACAGGTCAGGAGAGCCCTCTTGGAGAAGTGACATTTCAGCTGAGACCCAAGTGATAAGAAAAAGCCCAAGAAGAGCCACCCATGTCAAGATCTTGGGGGAAAGTATTTCAGGAAGAGAGATTAGCACATATTGCAAAGAGGCTGACCCCCAAACAAGCTTGACAGATTTGAAGGTCAGGAAGAAGAGAGCGAAGGAGAAGAGCTAGGGAAGAGGAGGAAGTCAGAGAGGTCAGCAGGGATCGGAACATGTAGGCTCTCTCTCTCGCTTTTTTTTTTCGTTTACATTTTTTGAATTGTGAAATGTAACATATATAAAGAAAAGTGGTAGCTTTCAAAGTAGGATTGAACAAGTAGTTAGCAAATTTCGAAGGTTGCTATGGGTTTCACGTGAGCTCTTTTTGGGCCATGGTAAGGGGTGTGGATTTTACTCTCTTTGCAAGGGAAGTTGTTGGAAAATTTTAAGCAGTGATGAGGTACAATCTGACTTCAGTTTTACACACACCACCCTGGCCGCCATGTGGAAGGCAAAGGAGGTTCGGAGAGGCCAGTTAGGAGGCTGCTGTAGAGCAGGCAAGATCTGGCAGTGGCTTGCATTGGGGTGCTGACAGTGGAGTGGTGGGAAGGGGTCAGATGCAGGACGAATCAGGGTGCACTGGAGACAAAGCCAGTAGGCCTTGCTAAGTGATGGTATGAGAGCAAAAGAAAGGGAGGAGTTGAGGATGGCAGCTGGGATTTTGCAAAAACAACTTTGTGAATAGCTATGTCCTTTCCTGAAATGTGGGAAACTGGGAAGAAGCAGGTTAAGGGGGAAATCAAGAGTTCTGTTTCGGGCATGTTCTGTTTGAGTTGTCTCCTCTATCCAAGTAGAAATGAGTAGACAGTTGGAGAGTAAGATCCAGGAGAAAGGCAAGGGCAGAAGATGGTGATTTGGGAGTCATCTCCCTAGAGTTGTATTTAAAGCCATGGGACTGGATGAAAAGGAGAAGAGGGCTGTGAGAGATCCTGGCATCCTCAACAGGGGAGCTCTGGTGGCCTTGAAGTAGGGGTGGTCACTGAGGTAGGGTGTGGTGGCAATGGTGGCATCGAGCCTAGAGAAAACAGTGTTTCAGTAAGGCAGTGGTTAACCAAGCTAGATGCTGATGAGACACCAAGATGGGAACAGGACACCCCACCAATGGATGTGACTTGATGGTCTCCTTCAAAGAGCCATTTCAGAAGAATGGTAGAGATGAAAGCCAGATTGCATGCACTGAGGAGAGAGGAGGTGAGAAAGTGGACACAGTGAGGAAAGTGATAGGAAATGTGCACCAGAGTCTCTGCTGTGTGTTAGGTGCTGTTACACTCCCACCCCGCTCTCTTTCAGAAGAGCAGGGAGCTGGTCTGCATTTGCTATTTTCCATAGTACAATCCTAACAACTCACCTTTCTATTACAACAGTGATCACCAGGGAGGTGTATTAATCAGGGTTCTCCAGAGAAATAGAACTGACAGGATATATATGTACATAAATATTACAAGATTTATTATAGGACTTGGCTCACGTGACCATGGGGATGGGCAAGTCTGAATTTCACAGGCCAGGTGGGAAGTTGGGATCTCCAATGAAGGTTCTGGTGAATTCCCCAGGAGAAGCTGGCTGGCTGAAGTCAAGATAGAAATTGTTCTTTCTAACTGCTAAAATCATAGTTCTCCCCTTAAGGCCGTTAACTGACTAGATGATACTCTCTCATTGCTGAAGACAATCTCCTTTGTTGATTGTAGATGTAATCAGCCATAGATGCAATCAACTGAATAATGATTTATATCCACAATATATTCACAGTCACAAACAGGCCAGTGCTTGCTTGACCAAACAACTGGACACCATAATCTAGCCAAGTAGGCACATACACTTAACCATCAGTTTTACAGGTGGCTTAGTTTAAAGTCAATATAATCATGTGAAAAATACCAATTGCTTTAGCCTGGATTACCAAGAAAGGATGGCCTGAAGCAAAGGCCTTTGTGCTACTAATTTATGAGGGAGTACAATCCCAGAGAGTAGGGGTGAGGGACGAAAAGAGGGAGGCCATGAAGAAGGGAGAGCCACTGTGGAAGATGCATTATCAAATCGGCCACTGCTAAATGTGGCTGATTGTTCCATCCCACAGGGTTGTCCTCTAAGAAATCACAAACCTACCTCCTAGCACAGTCTGTCTAGTGGAGCAAAAGAGGAAAGCAGCAATCCCTCAGCTCCCTTCTCCCATTGGTCAAAGATTCACCCCAAGGGATGTTAAGCCCCCTGCCTTTCGGTGGCCCTGGCTTGTGTGGGTGTGGAGCTGGGGTCCCACTCTGTCCTAGTTCACAGGGAAGCCCAGGGCAGGAGGAGAGAATGGCCTGCAGACCCGAGGAAGACACAGTGTGGCTGCACCTGTTTGAAATCACTTGGAATCTACAAAGAAATGGTCACTGCAGGGTTGGCTTGAAAAGAGACGGATGAGGCTGAGGAGATCTGAAGTGGTGCATGAGGGGTGTCTGATACATCATCCGAATGACAATCTGAACTGTCATTCTAAAGAATGCAATAGCCAGAAACTTCCATAAGGCCATATGTCTGTAAGAGAACAACTGAACCAATATATGTGCTCAAGGATGTTTACAGCAGCAGTTTGTAATAGGGAGAAAGAGAAAAATCAAAATCAAGAACAAAAACAGGAAACAACCATTCAGTCATTGCAGACTGGTTAATGAATGGAGATATGTAATACAATAAAAATCTATGTCTCCATTACAAAGAAAAGGGGAATGGGGAGGGGCAGGAAGGAGAGATTACAAAGAGACAACAGGAAAATTTGGAGAGTGACAGGTTCACTATCTTGATTTTGTCATGGGTGTATACAAATGCAAACACTTATCAAGTTGTACACTTTAAATATGGAAAGTTTATTCTATGTCAAATAGCTCTCAAAAAGCTGTTGAAAATACTAAAAATAATTTTAAAAATTAATAACTAAAAAACCTGGAAAGACCATTCAGTCAGTCAGTTTAATAAATGATGGTATTGAATACGTTGAAAATCTATGCATCTGTTCTAGTTTTCTAATGCTGCTTGAATGCAAAACAACAGAGATGGATTGGCTTTTATAAAAGGGGGTTTATTTGGTTACACAGTACCAGTCCCAAGGCCATAAAGTGTCCAAGGTGAGTCATCAACAATCAGGTACCTTCACTGAAGGATGGCCAGTGGTGTCTGGAAAACCTCAGTTAGCTGGGAAGGCATGTGGCCAGCGTATGTTCCAAGTTCTGGTTTCAAAATGGCTTTCCCCCAGGATCTTCCTCTCTAGGCTTCAGCTCCTCAAAAATGCACTCTTAGTTGCTCTTGGGGCATTTGTCCTCTCTTAGCTTCTCCGGAGCAAAAGTCTGCTTTCAAAGGCCATCTCCAAAATGTCTCTGTAAGCTGAAGCTCCCCTCTCAGTTCCAGTGTGTTCTTCAAAGTGTCCTTTTTGGCTGTAGCTCCTCTTCAATATGTCACTCTCAGCTGCACTGAGTTCCATCTGTCAGCTCATTTATATGGCTCCAGTGATTTAATTTAAACCCACCCTCAATGGGTGGGGTAACACCTCCATGGAAATTATCCAGTCAGAATCATCACCCACAGTTGGGGGGGCACATCTCCATGGAAACACTCAAAGAATTACAATCTAATCAACACTGATACCTCTGTCCAAACAAGATTACATCAAAGATAATGGAGTTTTGGGGGGGGGCATAATACATTCAAACTGACACAGCATCCGTTAAAAAGAAGGAAGTAGACCTGTAGAAGGAGATATGAAACATCTCCAATAATATATTAAGTGAAAAAAGCAAAGTATGTTACAGTATGTATAAACGGTCTCTTTTGCATGCTTTTTTGGGAAAGATTGCATATGTAGGCATATTTGGGGCTGCAAAATAACAGAAATCTGAACCTCAAAATGGCTTAAACCATAACATTTTCTTATGTCTTGTAACTTGTAAGAACAAAGATGAAATGTGTTCCAGGTAACGTCTAATTGGTGGCTCCAAGACATCATCAAGAACCCAGATTCTTTATGTTTCTCTTCTCTACTATCCGCAGCATCATCTTTCCCCTAAGCCAGTTCTCTGGTCACAAGATAGCGTCCAGTGTTGCCTGGAGCTCTGTGCTTCCATGTCCTCATCCAGAAGGATAGAAACCATAGAATAGAAACAGCTTCCCTTTGGTTTGATTGGGCCAACATAGGATCAAATTGAAATGAAACCCTGAGGTTGGGGATGGGGTCACTTTCCTGGGGAGAGGAGAGTGAATACAGGGTGGGCAACCAATGTGATCCACTGCATATTAGTTATATGTTTAAATTTTTTCTGTAAGAAATTCAAGAAACTGTTAAAGGTGTTTTCCTTTGGAGAGAAGGTTGGGGTTGGGGACAAGGGATAGGATACTTTTCTTTCCATTTTATACCTTCCTGTATTATTTACTTTGTTTTATTCTTGTTATTGTATCTAAAATAAAATAAAATAAAATATCCCAACCAAGAAGAATCATGAATGCCTGGATTTTAAGAAAAATTTTGGAGGCAAGGATTGGTGTGGTCTTCTGAAGATTAGTATTAGAGTTATATAATAAATAAATTATCCAGTAAAATACAATATTTCAGTTGGTCTTTGTTGCATAACAAAAAATAGCCCACCAATGTATTGTTTCAGTAGCAATTTACTATTTCTCATTGAATGTTTTGGCTGAGTGATTCTTTTGCTGGTCTCCTCTGGGCTGACCCAAATGGCTCCTTTCACCTGCTGGTCAGTTGGGAGGGGCGCTAAGCTGGGCCTCTCCCTCCATGTCAGGGCCTGTCTAGCCTGGCAGTGTCCCAAGAGGTTGATCCCCAGTACACAAGTCCTTATGGAGCCTCTGCTTATGTCACATTACTGATGTCACATTGGCCAAGCAAATCACATGACCAAGCATGGTCGATGTGGGTGGGGCCTAGCCTGGGGTTCCCTGGGCCAGGAGGGGGCGGGGGCTGGTTCCCTGGGTGGGAGAGCCATCACTGCAACCCTCCATTTAAAAGGACTCCTCTTCACACAAAGGAGAAATCCCATGTTGGGAGACATTTAAAAAATTATACACTCTCTGTTTTATTTTGACCCATGTGATCACTGAATCTGTGGTATGGTGAAGAATTTAAAGCAGATTTACACAATGGACATCGTAAGGGGAGGAAAAATCTGATGTAAACATTAAAACAATATTAACCTCAAGTGTTCCAGAGATAAACAGCTAGGACTTATGATTGTCTAGCCCAGAGTTTACTTTCTCTTCTTCATTGCTACAGGTCAGTAGTTTGCCTGCATGAAAAATGAAGGGGTGGAATGAACAGCTCATCAGAATGTACTCAATGTGAGCAGCTGATCTGAATTAATTTGGTCTGAACACATCACCTCCCATCCTATCTTTATTTCCCTGCAAGACTACACTGAAGGAGGAATACTAGGGACTAAGTTATTCAGCTAATTCAATTTAAGAAATGTGGCTAAACACCTATTATGGACAAGATCTATGATTCCAGGAAACAAATGAAGCATATAACAGTATTTCCCCTCAAGAAAGGAAGTCCAATAGGAAAAATGAGACTTAATAAACACAGACAATAGTGAGGCAGACAGATGCTGAAAGGGTAACAAGAGGCAAGTCTGAATTATGAAGAATCAAAAAGTGAGAGTAAGATGAGAAAGTAGAGGCTGAAAAGATATGCAGGTGGTTCATCTGTGAAAATAATTTGGCAGCTCCTCAAAAAGTTAAATATAGAATTACTGTATGACCTGGCAGTTATACTTGTAGGTAAATATCCCAAAGAACTGAAAACAGAGACTCAAAATAAACACATGTCCACACATGTTTAGAGCAGCAATATTCACAATAGCTAAAAGATGGGCAAAAACGAAATGCCCATCAATGGAATCCTGGATAAAAACATGGTGATATATCCATTTAATGGAATATTATTCAGCCATTAAAAGGAATGTTTCTTCAGATACTGATACATGCTACCACATAGATGAACTTTGAAAACATTATGCTAAGTGAAAGGAGCCAGACACAAAAAGGTCACATGTTGTACAATTCCAATCATAAGAAATGTCCAGAATAGGCAAATTCATAGTGACAGAAAGCAGATCAGTGGTTCCCAGGGCCTGGGGGTAGGGGAAATGGGGAGCAACTGCCTAATGGGTACGCGGTTTGCTTTCAGGGTGACGAAAATGTTTTGGAACTAGATTGAGGTGGTGGTTGCATAATATTGTGAATGTTATTCATGCCACTCAATTGTACACTGAAAAATGGTTACAATGGAAAGTTTTTGTTATATATATTTATTACAATTTTTTTAAAAAAACAAAGGAGATGCAGAAGGGGAGGGAGTGCAGCGTCTAGCGAGAGCGTAGCCATCTCACAGAAACAGCACCGGAGATGGAGAGACGGGGCCCAGGCAGCCAGGAAAAACGAGGCGCTTCCACCCCAGCCTCCCGTTCCTGGAGCCCCTGGGCGAGCGCTTCCCGCAAACCCTGCCTCCCTCAGCCCCGGCTGCAGCCCTAACGCAGCCTGTCCCCCTATGTGAGAGAGTTTGGGACAGTAAGTTCTTTACAGCTGTAAGCGACTGAGTGAAATGCCGAGCTGGTGGATGCAGCCAGTGACTCTGCGGGACCCAGAGGCAGCCTCTTCTCAGCCTCCTGCTCTGGCCGCAGGACACACGGGCAGGATCAGTTATGGGGGCGCCAAGAGCCCGAAAGTGAAGTGGCGGGGGTGGGGGTGGGGGGTGGTGTTTCAGACATCATTGTACTTTTTTATTTTTTTCTAAATTAACTTATTTTCAATTAGGTCTACTCCACAAGAGAAATTATGAATTTCAAAGCTGGTAATTTTGGGAATGTTCTCCCTCTGCCCTCCGGTTAGTGGAAGAACATGGGCTTGCTCAGTTTAAACACCAAGAAGGGGTCTGGCCCTCGGCTGCAGGGCGCACAGGCGAGTCCTTGGAGGTTGTTGGAAGTGGGTCACTCCAGCCCTTCTGGGCCAAGCCCCCTGCTGCTTCTAAGGGGAACAAGTTCACCCCACCCCATGTGAAGTTCTGCCCCCTGCTCCACCCCACCGCAGGCCGGGTGCTGGTAGCATGTGGCCACACCCACTCCTGCCGTCCGGGGAAGTGAACCCCTCTCCACTCCCCCATGGAATTCCTCTCCGCCCCGCCCCCAGCAGCACCTCCTTAATAAGCAGGTCATTCTTCAGACCAATCCAGGGGTGGGGGAGACAGCATCCCATAACTTTTCAACTCACACTGCAAAAGCCATTTAGGAAAAAGAGCAGACTCAGAAACATAAAGGCTTCCAAAACGGAGGCAGAGAAAATACCTCTCCTTTTTGTTTGTTTTTGAGTCTCCCACAGCAGAGCAAACTAATCATTCAATAAATTATGTTCCATATTAGTTAAATGGCACCACGGACGCCAGAATCCCAGTTCTCTGTACAGGTTTTTTCCTGGGTGGGCTGATGCACAGTTACCTCGAGTGGGTTCTGCTTGCGGGTGTAAAGGTTCCAAGTGCTTTCTTGCCAAAAGTGACTAGAAATACTATAGCAGGTAAGATTTGCAAACAAGGTGATTCACTCAGTACTTCTAGGTGTGTCTGAAATAATGAAATGAAAACAGTCTTGGCAGTTCTCTTCCTTTAAATTCACTTTGAGTGGCAGAGCTAGATGGTTTGGTTACAAAATCTCCAGGACTCCAAGGAAATAGGACAGTTTACCATTTATAAGTGAAGCAGGTAGTTCATAAACATATACATTTCAGCACGATACCATCTCAAAAAACATAGCATCTAATGCAAATCTGCCAGGTTGTGCCTGAACTACAATGACTAACAAGGTATTTTATTTCAGATTAAAAATGCTTTTCACATAAGGAGCCCTGACATGCAATACTAGCCAATGTTTTCCTCAACATACAATCCTACCATTAACATTCACAAATAGCATGGGAATTTAAAACCCAGGAAGGAAATTAGTGATAGTTACTTCATGGGAAGGAACCTAACATCCTTATAAAGACACAGATGTTTTATATTCACTTCCATTCAACATCCTGCCTGACAACTGAATTTACTTAGAAGGACATCAAGTAGTTAACAGTTTGCTTGAATATATCATCAAACATTATATAGTAATTGAACTTATTTCAACAATGCAATATGTACGTTGAAAACTGGAGAAGTACATAAGTGATTAAACATTTACCTTCAACATCTGAAAAAGTGGTCAAGACCAAAATGAAGCTATCTGAATTCAAGATAAGAAAAAGGCTCTCTTCTTTCTTAAACACATACCACAATGCAGAGACAGGGGGTGTCCTTAACTGGTATCCACATTTCCTAGGGCTGCTTGTAGCAAAGCACCATAAACTGGGTGGCTTCGAACAACCGACATTTATTATCTCACAGTTCTGGAGGCCACGAGTCCAAAGTCAAGCTGCCAGCAGGACCAGGCTGATCCGAAGTCCAGAGGGAAGAATCCGTTCCGTGCCTCTTCCAGGGGCTGGTGGTTCGATGGCATTCCACAGTGTTCTCCCCTCTTCTCTCTCTGTTTATGGATTAAGGGCCCACCTGAATCTGGTTTGGCCTCATCTTAACTAACATCTTCAAAGATCCTATTTCATAACAGGGTTGCATTCGTGGGCCCAGGGGTTAGGACTTAAACATACCTTTTGGGAGGACACAATTCAATCCCTAGCAGCTGGGGAGAAGGCAGAAAGTTGCCTATCAAATAAGACTTCCTGGGCTCACATTTGTGAATTTTCTATGGCCAAGTCTGACCTCCAGCCTCACAGGTGCAGAAACCCAGTGTTTCCAACAAATAGGAGCAGATTCATCTCTCATGATGAATATACATGAATAAGCTTACAAAGCTGGTGTATAAAACTAGAATGATCATTTCTTGATTATTGATGAGAAATCTGTCATTTAGAAAACCACATGACCAATCTGTCCTCTCCTGGTAGGCAGACACACAAGGTGTCAGAAAAAGTATCCAAAACTTGGAAATAGTAAAAGAGATTACTGGGTTTTCTTTCAATATAGTGCTGAGCTTGACTTTCAATTGTCTGGGCTGTTTTTAAATTTTGCAGGAGCAGAGATTATTTTATACATTTTTGTCCACTGGAGATGCAAGTAATTCCTGTCTGACAAACAGATAACTTTAAAGAATCACAGTGTATAGCATGATTGGACATTAATCAATTTTATATCTAACTAGCAATCATCCTCATATAAATATCCTACTTTCTTAAAGGCCTTTTGGTTTTAACATTTTACTAACAGGAATTAAAAAGTTGAATAAAATCTTTGACACCAGTTCATTTTATATTTGCCCAGGAGTCATGGTTTTATCTTTTTGAAAATAATACTTTGACAATGGTAAGCTAAATCATCATCAGATATTTGCTTGTTGAGTGTGGGGTCAGGCCAGGGAGAGCTAGTTATATGGTTATAGCTTCTTTTTGCATGCTGCCTCAATTTCATGGTCAAGGTGTTCCCAATAAAGGGATCATGGATTTTTGGCTATAATTCCTGTTTCCATTTCCAAGGTAGGATGCTTATGCCTGAAGTTCAAGAATACTTGAATTTGATTAGCTAAGTTTCTCTCTTCCACCTTCACCATGACGCACCCTTGGGAGCCCGTGGAGGGTAGCGCAGGTACAGGCCGTGGCTCAGGGCTCTGGCTTCCGACGTGGCCGCCTTAGCCAGGCTCTGGGCGCAGCTCCGATGGCAGCTGAAGCGGTTGCTGCCTCTGACCTTCTTAAACAATATTTAAAATACACATGTCCTTAGCTGGGTAAACTATCTTTGTAGCAGATAAGTTATTTATAAAAATTGAAAAACTTATATTCTAAAAAAAACACAAAAACACATCTTTAACAAAATCAGGAACATACCATATAGCTGACCTTTAAAA
>PVKY010013920.1:0-10808 GCA_004027775.1 Bradypus variegatus | reverse complement strand
AACTGTTGTGCCTGGCATGTGTTGAGGGCCCTGAAGGGATTAGTGGTTATCATTATCAGTAGCACTACTGCTTCCTACCTCACCTGAGCAGCACGATATGTGCGTAATGCTCTTGGCTCCTCTCGGTCCTCCCACGCTACCAGGCACAGACTCACCGCTGAATGTGCAGAGCCTCATAACCCTAGAAATGGGAATG
Source organism: Bradypus variegatus (assembly GCA_004027775.1). NCBI lineage: Eukaryota > Metazoa > Chordata > Mammalia > Pilosa > Bradypodidae > Bradypus > Bradypus variegatus. Next base: position 10,612 of record PVKY010013920.1, on the reverse strand, counting down.
GGCCATCGAGATCTAGTCCTCTCCCTCTACAAATGGGTAATTTACAAACTATATGGCTTTCCCAAGAAATCAGGACAGGAGTCTAACACCAGCTGGCTGAAGATTTCCTGTCTCCCAGGAGGACATGGAATGAAAAAGAGTTAGTCAAATGGCAGGGTGTTTAGGATTGGGGATTTCACATGAGTCGCAAGCAAGGCACAGGCCTCCAATTTACTATGTATTATGTTAATGTTCGAAGCCTTCAAGTGAAGCTTCTTTCTGGGCAACCAGGCAACTCCTAAAAATAAACTCAAGTTCCTGAAATATTCTAGTTTGCCTTTAAGCTTTCTTTGGCTGGGACTCAGGCTGTCTATTTCCAGTTTCACACCCCCAGGTGGTATGGATTTGATCTATCGAATGACCAAATGGCACTAAGCCTGCAGTGAGGGCTCAGCAGATATTTAGGAAAGGTGAGCTGTGGACGAGGCCCCAGCAGCCTGGGATGGTTGGGGAATGAGGAAGGTCTCATTTAAAGATTCCTGGAACCACAGGAGGAAACTGATGATGTGTAGACAAATGTCGAAGGACATGGTGCTATTTGTACCAAGGAGGCAGAAAGAACCTTAAAAGGAGGAAAGAACATTAAAAAAGAAACAGGAGTTAGAAAAGAATATGATCTCACAGTAGGATACCACCAGCTTGTGGAAATATTGCCCAGCCAGAGCATGGGAACTAAGTGGCTTGACTCTTCTGGTCTTGGGTGCTTGTGTTTAGCCTTTAGAAACTTGCCACTCCCCTTTCATTATACATCTTCTCACATTTCTCCATACGGCCTCCCCCACTGCAAGCTCACCTTGCCTCTGGCTTTTTTGATCCCTTGGCATTTTGATCATCCCTCTGAGTTCCCTTCCCAGGATCCACACCCCTTGACCTTCATGACACTGTCCTTCAAACTAATTTCTACCCAGAAGCTGCCCAGGGCTTCCAGAAGGGCTCTAGGACACCCTTACATGCATTTATATTAATTCTTCAGCAATATATTTTTCTCTTACTTCAGTTAGGAATGCTTTTAGCTGCAGTTAACAGAATAACCAGCTAATAGTGGCCTCAAACATAAGGACATTTGTTGTTGACTTAAAGAGATGTTGGGTAGAAGGTCTCAGTGTTGCTTTAGCGGCTCAGTGAAACCTACTAGCTCCCGAGTTCTTTGTCTCTTTTTGCTCCACCAGCCAAGTGTGTTGGCTTTTCATTCTCATGCCATTAGCCTCATGAATGGAAGACGATCGCTGCACACCAGGAATCACATCTTCTTTAAAGGAAGAAGGAAGTGGGTAGAAAAGGTACTCTATAAGGAAAGAGAATCTTCCCCAGAAGTCCTTTAGTGGAATTCCACTTATACCTTATTAGCCACAACTGATCCCTTGGCCCCACCTAGCTACACAGGAGGCTGGGAGAGTATCTGGTTTCCCTGCCTCTTTAGGGGAGGCAGCAAGGGAGAAGGGGCTTGGGAATGCTGTTGAGTTAGCCAAACAACAGAGTTTACAGCATCTTCCCACTCTAATCAGTAGAGAAGGCCCATGAGAACTCGAACGGAGTATGAAATGTTCAAGAATCATCTAAAAATGGATGCATATACCTAAAAGCACAACCCCTGGCTTTTGCACTGTAAGGACCTTATCATTAGTGTGGACGTGAACCCAGTGGTGGCCTTCCCTCCTCCAACCTGGAGCAACATGGTTAGTGAAGCACCATCCGTTTGGCCATTAAGTAGAACTATCAAGAATTGTTATTTATCTTTTCCATGTACATCTTGTCTCTTCAACTGGATTATAAGCTATTTGAGAAGAGGGATCTTATCTCATGCCACCTTCTATTGTTAGTGACTCAAATTAATATCATGCACTTTGCTGGCACCCAGGGTACTTTCATTAATGAGGAGTAGTATAACCCTGGACATCATGGGGTGGACAAAAAGGCAACACATTTTTTCATTAGATTGATGGCAGACATGTGTAGGAGGCAGAATTTTTGGAAAGGCCAACAAATGAAAACCATGCGTCTGCAGAATCAGAAGCACGCTGAAAGGGGAACAGGGTTGGAAAACACTGCTCAAGCTGAGTGTATGAGCTTGAAAAAATTCAAATTTGTTTTACCCTTTCCCCTCCTTGTATTCACTCATCTGTTTGTTCATTCAGCAAAATTAACTGAGCCCCTACTATGAGCTAGGTTCTGGTGACTCAGGAATGAGTAACACGAAGGCCCCATCCTTAAATGTTGTGAGGAGGAAACAAATAAACAAATGGTCATGTTGTGATGTTGTAAGGAGCATTATAGCATCTCTAGAGCTCAGAAGTTCTGGGTTTAAAGTAAGGTGAGTGCCCAGCACTTTGGTGAGGTTTGTTTTAACTTATTAGAAAAGCTGGATTGGAAAGGGGTTTGCAGCCAGACAGACGTAACTGTAAATCCTGGTTTTAACGTTTACTGTGAGTCTCTGGGGAGATTTCTCCCCCTAAACATTCATTACCTCATGTGTCAGTTCTCAATTATTATTGCCTCTCAGCTCCCTTCAACATATGCTGTATGTAAACAGAGTGCCCGTTAGAATTTCTCCTTTAAAAGAAGCACAACTGTAGTAGTTTCCTAGGGCTGCTGTAACAAATGACCCCAAACTGGGTGGCTTAAAACAACGGAATTTATTCTCTGGCAGTTTTGGAGTTCAGAAGTCCGAAATCAAGGTTTTAGCAGGGCTCATTCTTTCTGGAGGCTCTGGGAAAGAATCTGCTCCTGAATCTCTCCTAGCTTCTGGTTGTTGCTGGCAATCCTTGGCAATCCTTGGCACTCCTTGGCAAACCTTGGCTTGTAGTGGCACTGCTCTAATCTTTGCCTCTGTTCCGTGGCCTTCTCTGTTGTCTTCTGTGTCTGAACCTCCCTCTTTTCTCTCTTATAAAGATGTCAGTCATTGAATTTAGGGCCCATCCTCATCCAGTATCACCTCATCTTAACTAATTCTATCTGCAAAGGCCCTATTCCAAAATAAGGGCACATTCTGAGGGTGCAGATGGACCTGGCTTTTGGGTGACCCTATTCAACCCACCACAACGGTGCTGAGCTTTCTTGGTAGAGCGTGCTGGAAGGGCATTGCAGGACAAAGAGGATTCCTGCAATTCCCATTTGGTGGGGATGGTGATATGGGATGTGGTCATCGAGTAGGGCCTGCCCCAGCCCTGGGGCCCAGAACCTCTGTGACCTTGCAGCCTGGGTCTCCTGATGACCTTTCTCAGCCGTCTACTCGGAAACCAGGACCCCACATGACCTGCCCGTTCTGAAGGCCTCCTGCTTGCGCCATCACCAGGACCCCCTCAGCTAGCCCGTGCGGTGCCAGCACTCACGGAGCAGCCATTCCCACCATGAGGCCCCCACGCTCACCGTGCATCTCCTGTGCTCCCTGAAGGCCCCGTCCCTGCTGATGCCTGGACTCCCACCACACCCAGCCACTGGTTGCACATGGCCTGCTCCCTCCCTGCCTGTACTGGGGGTGGCGTGGGGTGGCCTGTTACTCACCCAGCAACCTCAGAGCGGCTCTGGCCTGGCTAAACCAGTGAACTTCTCCACTATCTAGCTGCCTAACCACACTTTCTCCATGAGGTCTGAACCCCTTCCAAGTTTGTCCTTCTTTGGTTTCCCTCAGCCCTCGTGTACCATATGGAGTTTCCTTTTGTTTCATACTCTTCAATCACAGTTAATAATTCTTTATATTAAACTTCCCCTATTTAATCTACGGAGTGGTTTCTGTCTGCTGATTGGATCCAGACTATTCCACTGCGTCAGTAAAGAAGAGATGATAGCATCTATATTTAAGATTTTTCAGATTTATTTTATATATCAAATGAGAAAGCTTACGTAAAGCCCATGTCACACCTCCATGCTCATCAGGGTTGCTCAATTTTCCCTTTGCCTTAGTTACTAATTTCTTTTCAGAGATAGTAAGGGCTGCCAATGTCACTGAGTGCCTTCCAGGCACTGAGAACTTGACCTGATGGCACTGATGTGCATGTCGTTAGCTTTAAAGGAGGAGACAGAGGTTCAGAGAGGCCAAAGGGGTTACCCGGGGTCACATGTGTGGTATTGGATGAAGCTGGGCTAGGAAACTGGGTTATCAGCCCTCCGGGTCCCATTCCACTTCCCTGCTGGGCTTCCTACTAGAGCCCTACACTTCCTTCGCTTCACCTGGATGAGAATAATCACTCTACACAACAGAAGCTCCTGTGTCTCACCACTCACTTCATGACGAGGTAGCGGAGCAGCAGAAGAATCATTTTTTGGAGTTCTTTCATAATGGTTTGACTAAGAGATGTACTCTTAAAAGAACAACCTGACTCATTTGAAATATATGACTGTGGTTTCCTTTTCTCTCTGAATTAGCCTCTGAATGAGGCCTGAGGAGTCTGCTCTTGGAACGGATGCTGTGAGCCTAGACGAGTATGTACTGGGTTGCTAAAAGCCCCACTTTGAAAAAATCCCATTGGTTGGAATCAAATTTATGGAATTTTGCAGCAGCAGTTGACCAGTTGAATGGTTTGTTGCTTGAACCTAACTTCCAATAGGAAAGCAATCTTTGTTATAGTCCCAAGAACTCAGAACAGGGCCTGGTAAGAGTCAAGGCTCACTAAATCCTGAACTGATGAACTTGCAAGGCCAAGGATCCACATATTTCCTTACATATGGGACTTCATTAGGGTGTTTTAAAATAGAATTTTATTTAAAAAACAAGAGAGGAAAGGAGTGAGTGCAACTTGATAGGAAAATGACTATTTTGTAAATCAATGCATGATACCATGGCTATGATGATATATTCCATTTACCAAACTTCCTGTAATCAGAGCTGATCCTCTCCAGATGTTATTCTATTCTTGGGGCCAGCCTATTACTCTTTTGGTGTGGTAATAGTAATAGGTGGGTTGGAGGAGTGTACTATCCCAGTCAGTAGCATAGTGGCTTTTTAACAGGAGCCCTTTGGAAAAAACTGCCTAGTGCCTGGCAGGGAATTCTGCAGAGGGCTGCTACTCCATAAATGTCTGTTGGCACTGATGATGGTGTGATGATGGCAAGACCTTAAAATAAAGGACCAACAGAGGAGGTGGAAATTCAGGCAGAGTGGAAAGGCCCGAGAGGGTGTTTCTGTTTGTGCAATCTCTGTGCCTAAGAGTTCTATATAGTTGTGCCGTAGTTCACTATAAAAAAATCCGAGTCACAATGGCAAAATGGCAGGAAGAGTTTCTACATCTGTTATAGCGGTATAGAGGTAAAACAAATATATATATCAAATTACTCAACACGAAAACAAACAAAAATCTCATTTCTTATTTCCCAGAATTATCTTTCTTGTTTCCTCTTTTCCATTTTTTAAAATTAGAAAAGTTGTGGGTTTACAGAATAATCATACATAGAATACAAAGTTTCCCATAAACCACCCTATTATTAACAACTTGCATTGGTGTGGTACGTTTGTTACAATTGATAAAAGCATATTTTTATGATTGTACTACTAACTACAGTCCATGGTTTAACTTGGGGTCCACTGTGTTGTGCAGTTCCATGGATTGTTAAAAACTTTTTATTCTATTACCAATATATACAACCCAACATTTCCCCTTTTAAGCACATTCAGATACATATTTCAGTGCTGTTAATTATGTTCTCAGTGTTATGCCACCATCACCACCATCCATTACCAAAACATTTCTATCTTTCTAAATAAGAACCCTGTACATTTTAAGCTTTAACTCCCTTCTTTTCCATTTTAGTATGCTGAGAAAGAGAAAGGGATATAGAAAGAGAGTAATTTTTTTTATTTTAATTTTAGAAACAGAGGATGGGAAACAGTGATGTCCCTGCTTATGGTTTAAAATCTCCTTTAAAATAGGGTTGCCTATTTTTGTTTGTTTGTTTGTTTATTGAAAAAATTCAAACCTTTCCACATTTAGAGGTTTAGTGGGTGAAGCTTGGTCTCAACTGCACAGGGCTTTCTCATTTATTCGTTCTTTCAGCACGTATTTCTAGAGCGCCTACTATGTGCTGATTGCGATACCAGGCACTGGGTAAACCATGGAATGGGAGCCCCGTGCAGGCGGGCATTTTGCCCCTCTTGTATCCCCATTACCTGGAATATGGTACCTTGGAGGAATTAAAAAACATTTGGTGAATCATTGAATGGTCCCAGTCCTCATGGAGTTCACAGTGTACTATTTCTTCTGGTTCCATTAGCATTTTTATGCCAATAAAATCTGAGTTAAGTGACCATCAGGAGAGCGTTAAGGAGAAAATGAAAGGTGAATCACAGAGGGCAGCAAGCCGCCTTCAGGGAGCATGGAAAGGGGTTGTGGTTAAGCTGCAGTCTGGTTTCCCATTGGCGCTGATCACAAGGTAGTAAGACTCAAGCCTCACTGTGATTTGTGGAAAGGAGACTTGGGGCTTTGGAGTTGCACGTGTCCATGAGCATTGCAGATATAGTTCTTCATGACTTGGGGGAGAACAAACTCCATCACCCCCTTTCTCAAAGCCCAATCATCTGTTCCAGCACATCTGAATGTTTCTGCACCAAAGCAGGAGTCCTGGGGCAAAGGCTGAGTCTCTGGCCAAAAATTAGCAGCAGTTCCCTTCTCCTTGGCTGGGCTTGATTTTATTTTGCTTTAAAATAATTGATGAGCCAAACATTTCAAAAGACAAGAACTGAGAGATTTTGCTGCTTCCTGGGGCAATATCCAATATCTACACCATTCAGATAATATCAGGATGGGTTTCACTCCTCAGAAGGTGAGATTTCATTTCGTTTTTTTCCCCAGTAACATAAACAGGTCTCAATCCCCTACTTTTTGTGGGGCAGGTTTCCCTGACATGGGATATCTGCTTCAAAGTGTGAGGAGCATTCCAAGATTTTTATGTTTTCTAGGGTCATAAATGATTGGCAGTGCTGATGGCCAATCATAACTCCATTACTCCATGAGAGGTAGGTTCAAAGGACAGCCTTCTCTCTTATTTAATAACATTATTAACCGGTAACCTGCCATAGTCTGGGGACAAATTTTACTCATTGCTGCTTTGCAAGCGCCACATATTTCATTTGTTATAATGATGTAAATTTATCTTTTTGAAAAGATTCACCCAGCTCTTGTGTGACTCAATTGATCACAATTGTTAATGTTCAGTTTGTTATTCCCATCTTTTTTTCTGAGAGGGGAAAAAAAATCATTAAATAAATGATGATTGTCAGGAGGCAAATGGGGAATTTGACCAAGGGTCCCTGGCCTAAATTTGCCATTTACTAGGAAGTCTCTAATAGCTAGAGAGTTTGGGGATTAATTTTTAGATTCAGTAATTCTAGCTACTCTTCTTGTCCATTATTACACTCATCGAGGATTAACACTCTTGGAGTCACTGTTATGCCCTATTGTGGTCCCTCCCAGGAGCAGTTCTATTAATATCGCGTTTCCTCTTCCTAGGTGCAAGTTCAGGAAACGGTCAGGGAGAGGCTCTCCCTCAGCCAGATGCCAGCTTTCTCAGAGCCTGCAGGGCAGCAGTCTCCATCCACTGGGAACACAATGAGTTCTCTTCCCAATTTAGGGAGGATCCACAAGGAAAATGCATCATTGACCCAAGACCTGGAGGTAGAAAGCTGTACTCGAGACCCACAGCTTAAAGGAAACCATCACCAAGACAGAGAAGACCCCACACCTGGAGGTGCCTGGGGAGACCTGAAACTAGAGCCAAGCACCTCAGAAACCAGCCGGGAACACCTGGGCCCCTTTGAACTCTCAGCACATTTTCCCCCGGACAGCAGCGCTGATCTCAGTGAGGCCGGGGCTCTCTCTGTTGCTTCCTCTGGAACACCAGTTGATACATGTTTGCCTCAAGAAATTTGCTCCATGGACTTAGAGTTGGCAGAAGGTCGAGGCCAAGTATCTGATTTATGTTCTCCTGATGACGAGACACTGGAAGTTCTTTTGGAAGCACAAGGTTCTGAGCCTCCACAGTCCACATGCAAAAACAGCAAGGATAGAAAATCGCCCGCATCACCTCATTTTCTCAGTACTTTTACCTGGAAAATGTCACGGGAAGCCAGTGAAGGTGCCACCGGAAAAAATCTAGCAGAGGTGGAGAATTCTGCCTCCACATTGGCCTGCCTAGTGAAGGCTGATCTGGAGAGGCCAAGCCCCAGCCACTCTGGAGGGTTTGAGGAAAGGCAACCTCTTTCTTCTGAGAACAACTCCGATTCACAATTCAAAGAAGCAGGGGTTGAGAGCCCCAGTACCACTGTCAGAGACACCACAGACGCACCAACCAGCCACAGTTCAATTGTGAAGTTTCTCCAGGAGAAGCCAGCAACATTAACTGCTAATTCTGCAAGTCTTCAGGTGACCAAGAAGAGTGAGGTCACATCATTTACTCCCATGGCCACCAAAGTCCACCCAGCCAAGTACCTTGCTGTTTCAATTGCTGAAAACAACTATGCAGATGGCACTGAGGAGAGCTTACCTCAGGCACCAAATGAAGACATTTTCCAATTTCCTTCCAATGTGCAGTTGGGTCATCTTTTATGTGGTTCCCCCACTGAATCCATACGACAGCTACCTTGCATGGCGCCCAGTGTCCCAGGAATCCATGCCCATGTTCGCCAGCCCACAGAGAAAGAGGGTTTCTGCAGCACTTCCCCTCTTCAGACTAATAACCTATCTGGAAATAAGAGCCAAACTGTGGACAGAGCAGACGATAGGAGCTTTAAAGAGAATTTCCAAGAAAAAGGATGTGAAACAGAACAGAAGTACCAACAGGAAAGCCTGCCTCACCAGGGCTTTCCTTCTGAAGATGATTTCCAAGAAAGCTTGCCCACCACATCTGCTGCACAAGAGGAAACAAACTTGGTGCCCTTGGACCTTTCACCAGAAAACCCCAGGGAGGAGAAGGGGCAGAGCTCAGGCCTGGGGACTAGCAGCTTCATGGTGGCTGAAGCTACTGTGGAAGAAGACAGTGAGGCTCTGAGCAATGTTCCACTTGTCTCTAAAAATCTCCTGGAGGAGTCTAAAGAGAGTGGACCAGGAAATTGGGAACCAGTCAAAAAGCTGAAGATTCTAACTCTAGAGGCTTCCATTTCAGAAATCTGGCCGCCAAGCCAACTGATGAACTCTGAGTGTAAGGAGTCAGAAGCTGTTCCCATAATTCCTAACAGGGTCTGGACCATATCTGAAGTTCTGAAGGCAGAGGCTTCCATGAAGGAGCTGGACTCCTCTGAAACAGCAGCATCACCAAGCAGTCCTGAGGGCAAGACCGTCTCAACCCTGGCTATTAAAAACGATATTCATGAAAGTGAAGAACCAGCCAGGAGCACAAGTTGGAGGAGTCTTTCTTCCCAGTATTTGAGCCAACCCAGACTCCTGGAGTCATCTGTGGATCCTGTAGATGGAAAGGAATCATGTGTCACAGATTCACTATCAGAGGCTTCCACAGCTGGATGGGAGGAAAATGTTAACAATATAAATCAAAACCAGGAGAAAAACCAACTCAAAATGGATCGCTTTGCTCTCTTTAAACAGATTCTGACCTGCCCTAAAATCTTAGAGTCCTCTGTAGATCCTACTGATGAGTGCTCTAGGGCTGAAAAACCAGAGCCTTCTGAGTCCCAGCTGAAGAGTACACCAAATGATGGAAACTTGGGCCATAAAGTGGAAGTCCTACCTGCTGTTTTGCAAGTTCTGTGTACTAAGGAAAGTGAGAAAAACATTCCAAGTGAAAATAGCATAAACCAAAGCCAAGAAGACAGTGAGAGAGGGGAGGCTGAACAAAGTAAAAACAAGAAAGCGAAAGTGGGCGTCCCACCTGCCACTCTGCAAGACCTAAGTCCTAAAGAAGGTAGGGAGACCATGCCAAGTGAGTGTAGCATAAACCGAATACAGGAAGGCAGTAAGGGAAGTTCAGGAGAGGCTGAACAAAGTAAAAATGAGAAAGCAGAATGTATTGTCCCCACTTTACCGCTTTCTAGTCGTCTTGCAATAATGACTCACTCATCTGTTGTAGTTGGTACAAACAACTTTGCAGACAAAACTGATGACATCCCTGAAAATGACTTAGTTGAGCCCAGAAGCCATCGGTATGTGTTTCCTCACACAAATGAAAATGAGCATGCTAAACCTGTGCCTTCTTCTAGTGGTCTTGCTCCATCGCCTTTTACTTCATCTCCTGAAAGAAACATCTCAAGCCTGTCAATAGGCAATAAAACTGAGAAACCTAAAGTAGAAGAGCCTCAAATTGGGGAAACCAAGCCCCCAAACTCCTCTGGCTTGCCAGCAGTGACTTGGGCATTCACTCCAGGAGAACGTGCTTCAGGGAAAGCTTCTAAATTACTGCAGGACCCGTGTCAAAAGGGCTCCACCCTGGGCAGTGTGAAAAAGTCAAGGGAGGATGAGAAGCCCTTTCACAGGGCAGCCAAAAGTGACTACTTTCCCAGGGCCCTGCCAGGAGTGACTGGGCCAGAGGAGGTCGGGAAGAAGCAAGAATCCTCAGGAAGTGGACATTTAGCTGAAGGGGTCAAAAAGAAAATTCTGTGCCGAGTGGCAGCCCTGAGACTGAGATTGGAAGAGAA
>PVKY010013919.1:0-10809 GCA_004027775.1 Bradypus variegatus | reverse complement strand
AGGCAGTGGGAAGACATACTTAAAGTGCTGAGAGCAAAACACTGCCAACCAAGAAATTGTAGCTGGCAAAACTGTCTTTCAAAAATGACAGAAGAATTAGGATAATCCCAGAAAGACAAAAGCTGTGGACTTTGTCACCACTAGATTCACCTTACAAGCACGAAAGAGAGTTCTACAGGTCAAAAGTAAAGGACACTAGACAACTGACTAAAGCCACGAAGAAATAACTATTTCCAGCAAAGATAATGACACAAGTAAATATAAATACTGTTCCATTATATTTTTAATTTGTAACTCCATTTTTTACTTCCTCCAAGATCTAAAAGGAAAATGTATAAAATACGATGATAAATCAATGTTGCTGGACTCATGATATATAAATACGAAATTTGTGACAAGATTATGGGAACACAGATTACGCATGCTACTGGAGTTGTTAAACTGGATTAGTTAGGATGTTAAATTTAAGCCGCACAAAGAAAATATTAGAGAATATGCAAACTTATAGAGAAAGGAGAGTACAATTACTGGGGGGAGGAGGGGCTCAGAGGCAATGGAAAGTTAATGCCAAATGAGTGTGGGGCTTCTGTTTGGGATGAAGGGAAAGTTATAGTAATGGATGGTGGTAAGGGTACTGCAACACTGTGAATCTGATTAATCCAACAGAAAGGTATTCCTGGGAAGGGCTGGGATGGGAGGGTTTAAGTTGTATATATGTTTCCACAAATAAAAAAGAGAGAGAGCAACTAAAGTGATGATGACAATTAAATCCAATACATGACACTGGATGGGATCTAAGAATGGAGGAGAAAAGTTGTTAAAGGACATTATTGAGACATAAGAAAAAACTGGAATATAGAATGTAAGCTTTATATCAATGTTAAATTTCTTGAACTTTGTAACTGCACATAAGGTAAACATATAAGTCAATATCCTTAGGAAATGTATGTACATAGAGGCATTATGTGTTCAAGGATGTGTACAACTTGCTCTCAAATGTTCAGAAATGGATGGATGGATGGATGGATGGATGGATAGACAGAAACAAACAAAAAAACTGCAATAGTAGCAAAACGTTGAAAACTGGTGATCTAGACATCCGGGTTTCAGTGGAAGTTATGTTGGAGTACTCTGTACGAGGTTGGTATTACTTTTACAATCAAAAAAATTTTTAACTTTTGCTCTGCAAAAGACTCTGCTACGAGGATTAAAGACAAACTAAGGACTGGGAGAAATGATTTACAACTATATATCCAACAAAGGACTAGTATCTAGAACTCCCAAAATTCAACAGTAAAAAAACAACAAATATCCAATCAGAAAATGGGCAAAAGACATAAAGAGATATTTTACCAAAGCCTACAGAGGGCAAATAAGCACATGAAAAGATCAACATCATTAGTCATTAGGGAAATGCAAATTAAAACCACAATGACAGCACTACACACATATCAGAACGTCTAAAACAATGACAACATTGAAGGCTGGTAAGGAAGCAGAGAAACTGGAGCCACCCTATAAAACAATTTGGCTGTCTCTTAAAAATCTAAACATGTAACCACTATGCAAACTAGCAATTGCACTTCTGGGCATTTATATCTGAGAAATGGAAACTCATGTTTATGCAAAAACCTGTTCATAGAAGCTTTATTTGTGGCAGCCCCAAACTGCAAGCACCACAGATGTCCTTCAATAAGTGAATGGTTAAACAAAGGGTGTCACATCCATCCCACAGAGTACTGCTCAGAAATATAATGGAATAAATGAAGGATACAGAAAACAATCTGGATGGATCTCCAGAGAATTAAACCGGGTGAAAAAAGCCAATCCCAAAAGGTTACATAATGTATGGATCTGTTTATATAACATTCCAGAAATGACAAAATTAGGGAAATGGGGAACAGATTAATGGTGCCAGAAGTTAAGCAGAGGAAGGGGTCAGGGGGAGTAAGTGAGCTGTAAAGGTAACAGCTGGGATCCTTGTGAGGCACTGGGGGAAACTTGGTGAAGGGTACACAGGCTCTCTGCATTATTCCTTACAACTGCACACGAGCCTACAACTATCTCAAAATTAAAAATTTGATTTAAAAAAATTGAATGATTTGAGAAGGCAGAAGGAGGACATCAGCAAAGAACTCTTTGAGCATATCAGGTAAATCTTAAAGTATCATAGCAATTATAAGGTGGGAGAGAGTCAGAACCTAAGCTACTGTAGGAAATGACTCAGGGATCTATAAAAAGGAAAGGGGGAAATGAGGCAACCTAGGAGGGAGCCAGGATTACAATAAACCACATCTAGATTTGGGTTAAATGCTGAACTATGACAAGAGATTTTCTGGGAAGAAGTGATGTATTACAGAAGGTTGAGATGGAAATATCCAGAACCTGCTGACTTCTTATGTGTCATAGTGTTGGCCCCACAAGGCAGAATCTGTGGAGATGTCAGGAAAACAAACATAAGGTTGGAAAGATAATTGGAAAGGAAAAGAAAAGAAGGCATTTGATGACAATCAATCCTACAGTCGGAGAGGAGGAACCCAACTCCGCTGATAAAGCCAGTCAAATTTGTATTTCTCCGCTGGCCCTGCTTGGAGGAAGAACTTCTAGGAGAGAACGGGAACAGCAGCTGTCCACCCCAAGGCTTCAGGAGAAACTCGGGCAGAAATGGATGTCCCTGCTGCCAGAAAAGCAGAACACCTTTCTCCAGGCCAGGCAAACTCAAAAGCTGAGGCACATGAGTGGTGGGAGATCTGTTAGCTCTGCCAGGGCCCCTGAGGGCACAGTCGTTAACCGGGCAGCAGGATCGGTTCAGGGGTCCATCCTGTGGGTGACCCTCCAGGACGCATGCGCAGAGCCGGGGAGCACCCCCGCCCGGCTCCAGATCTCCGGAAAACGGGCGGCTGCGGCCCCAGGGCTTAACCGGCTCCAGCTTCCACTCCAGAATGGGCAGGCCGGGGTGCGCAGCCCTGGGCTTGGCTTGGAGAGTTGCCTGGTAGAAATGTTGGCAGCCTGCTCTTTTTCAGTTCACTGTAAGTTGCCAAGAAAGAGGAAGCTGGCGGGGAAGTGTAAATTAAAGGTTTTAAATACATGGAATAAGGTGGACAATAAAGGTAAGAAGGCACTTGAGAAAGACATGAGGGACCATTTCTTCAACTTCTAAATTTTGTAAGACAACGTAAGTGTTTTAAATGCCATTTTCCAAGGAGGAAACAGGTGATATAGGTGGATTTCCCCCCAACTTTACTCTGGACAATTGTCATCTTAGTGTAAACTGGGAAAGATGAAGATGAGTTTCTCTTCTTTTTGTCTTATCCCACCTCCGCCTCCCACTACCATCAACTTTCAGGGGACAGAGCAGATACCAGGGTAGGCGAGGACCACCCATCCCAGCTACATTTTGTGGGCATGTGGCTAGTTCAGCAAAATCCTTATGCATCTTCCTGACCTCCTGGAGCCGTGGGAGAGATTCAGGGTTGGGTGAATTAAGCTGTTGAGTGCTGAAAAAGCAGCAGCTGTTCCCCCAGACAATGCCACAGGCTGTGGCTGCTGAAACCAGAGCCCATCAGGGTTCTCCGTGAGGACCCTCTGGCTGAGTGTGAGAGGAGTGGGAAACTCTGGAGGGACACTCTGGACTATGAACAAGAGGAAGACAGCGTGATGCGGTGCCTTTAAATGCTGTTCCCCCCGGGGTACCAGGCCACGCAGTCAGTTGAAGCTCACTAAATAAGCTTCTCTGGTGAGCCGAGTAGATGACTTTGTTAGGCTTAAATGGAAAAAGGAAACAGAATGGGGGTAAATTTTTGGCTTAGCATATGCTTGATCTTTGAGTTTATACACTTCCTGTCTTGACTCACTCCTTAGGATTCTAAGAATGGTGAAATAGCTAACCTGCACATTTCACTTGTCTCAGGAAGATACAAAAAGTCAGGACAGAGCGACCATACCCACAAGAAAAGACATGAATCTCCCTCTTTCCCTGAGGGAGACAGCTTCACTCCGCCATGGCCCTCGTTTGGCAGCTAATCTTAAAAGATACAGAGAACAAAACTTGGGGGAATACTGGGAAGAGGGAAGATTACTATTTTTCTGCCCATGTCCTTCCTCGGTCTTAGAGCATGAGGGATCTCAAAGCAAACAGACTCATCTGACGGTGGCTCAAAATGCTGCACACTGCTCCAAGCATAAAAGCGAGCAGAGGGGCGGGGAGATGGGGAAGGATGTCCTGAAGCCAGGACATATTCTACCACCCCAAACAATCCACACAGCAGAAACAGAAACAAGGCAACAGGATAAACAGAACTAAATAAATGGCTTCTTTTTTTAACTGATACCTTTTAAATGAAAAGAAATGCTACCCTTTGATGAAGTGTGACAAGATAAGCGGGTAACCAGCTAGATAATACCCAGGCATTATCACTATAATACGCTAAAACAGCTACATCAATCACTGCTTTCTTGAACTATTTAGCTGCTTTACTCTTCTTTCAGTGTTTTACTGTCAGAGCCAATGAAACACTGAGCATCCAAAAGCTCAAGAATATTGTCAAAACTCTTTATCACTTCCATTTCCACTAAACTGAAAATCCAGAGGGAAAAAAATGATGAATTCTTTATATTTTTGTTCCCTAGACTCAAAATCCCACAAAGATGTTAACTCAGGAGCTGCTCTTGAAGAATTAATTTTCAAGACAATTCTATTCTTCTGCAACACAGCATAAACTTCTTAGTAAACACAATCGGGAAGGAGAAAAAAGGGAAGGGAACTTAGCCCTGGGTCATCATAAAGCAGGTTTGAAAGCCAGAGTGCATTAGCTCAAACTAGTGTCCCTTTTCAATTCCAAAGTTTCCTGGTTTGGATAACTCACATGGTCTCCCTAAAATGTGTTTCATTTAACATGTCCAGTTACTCCCAAACAGTTATCTATATATTTGTAAAACACACTTATATTATTAGTCAGCTAAAAGTTGCCTCATGGGGAGGAGAGAATGATAGATAAATGGCCACGGCCCATTATGAAACGTTATTTCACCAACATCAATCTGCTAATTACCTACCCCCCCCAAAAAAAAAACCCACAAAAGTATTCTATTTAAATGGAGATGGGTTTGCATCAATTCATTACAGTAAAAAATATCATTGAATATACTTATTAGCCATCATCTTAAGCAGACATCATAGAAGTGGGGATCAAGTAAGTGTGTCTCACTATAAAATTATGACATTTCAATGATTAGAAATAACAACATCAATTTTTTTAAAAATTCCCCAAACTGTCACTAATAACTCAGGCTTTGACGATGTAACCTGACTTCTACTACTTCCTACAATGCGATGACATTATTATTAGCTAAATCTCAGACTATCTACACATATCCAATGACTGAACTGCTGAGAACACCATTACTTACCCTAAATATAAGGTTTCATTAAGTATTCAACTAGTAGATATGGTTTATATCTGTCTAAAAGAATCACCTTCTGAAAAGTTGCATTAAGTCATGTTGCAACATTGTTTCCATTCTATGAAAACAATCCTCTCTCTCATATGTGAACACACACACACACGTGCGCACACACACACACCTCCATTTAACTAAGTGCCCACCCCTAAACTCAAGTGTATCTTATACAGCACTCATGTCTTCAGTCTCATCACTGAAACACCAACATTTAAATGATACTGTACTTGTCCACTGGTATCTGCAGCCTGCTGGAAATGTGTAGCAAGCGAGGTCTCATCCTGGAAAACTTCATTGCACTCCAAGCACTTTAGACTATGTCTACAGAGTTTGGACGGGTCTTCATCCAGAGGCATCGCTGGAATGATGGGTGTGCTTGAAGGAGCAGAAATGACTGTCCCGGTTATGCCAGACTGAATTTTTGTTACAGTGTGTGTGACAGCTCCCACAGAGCTCTGAAGAGTGGAAGATGAAGCAGAAGTATTGCTAGATGGAGAAACTATCATTTGATCCGCTGGGACTGGCTTTAAAATTAAGTGGGAGCACTGCATGACAACTCCTTTCTCTTTATGCCCGCGAGCATGGGAAAGGAGGCTGCACTTGTTGTAAAAAACTAAGTTCTTTGTACAGTGGTTACACGTCACTTCGATGCGCACGCTACGCCTGTCGTAGTGCTGGGTCAGACTCTTTTCAAGAGCAAAGGAGTCGCCACATTCCAAGCACTTGTAGCCACGCGTTGGTAACGTGATACCCGCGTTAGCAGGAGGACTGAGGTTTGGGATGTAAACTGGAACTGGATTGACACTGCTCAGCACCTTGTTGAAAGCTTCCACCACAGAACTCTGCAGGGAGGACACCACCTGGACTCGGGACACCTTTTTGGGTGGCTGAGACGCTGCCGCGTTGATTATTGCCTGCTTTATTTGCTGCTGGGGTTTGGTTAGCACTTGGCGGAGTTCCGAGGTGGCCTGGGCACCCTGAGGCAGAAGATTAAGGTTGGCAAGGTGCACAGTCTTTGGCACGAGTTTGGCGTTGGCCAGGCTGGACGCTGGCACCACGACCGTTTGCTGCTGGATGGCGTTGGCAGCTTTAATGATGGCGCTGCTGGCACTCTGGACAGAAGCAGCGGATATGACCGTGGCTTTCACCGTCGTGTTGTTAGCGAGCTTCAGATTAATAACTTGGGAGCCCGCCGTCTTCACGGCGGAAACTGGGAGGAAGGCAGTGGCCACAGGCTTGATGGTGACCTGTTTGGGTGTCAGCTCCACAGGGGAAACGGCATTGGTAACAACAGCCGACTGGAGAGGTGCTCTGGGAGGAGAGGAAAGGACGGCGGCTGACGTGGGAGAGGACAGAAGGGATGTCACGGAAGCCATCACGGATGCCGTCTGCTCTGAAGGCTTTTTTCCAGAATCAAGATCGACTTCTGGCAAGACTCTGGTCACCGTTCTCTTTATCTCCCCAGAAGAAGTCTTAATGGTTTTTATGCGGACTTTGGGAATTGCTGGTGTCGATCCCGCTGGAGAGGATGGCGAGCCCTTGCTGCTGTTTTCACTTGAAACACTCCTGGGACTATCCGGTTGCTTCATGGGCGCTTTCTTCGCCCCATCGATCAGACTCTGGGATTCAGGAGACTTTTCAACAGCTCTTGGACTATCATTTACTTCTTTTGGTAATGGAGAGGATTCCCTTGAATTGGTTACTGGTTCTTTGCAAGAGTCTGAAGCAGCCTTTTTAGCACTAAGTGCCGCGATGGCGGCTATACACGAGGAAAGCTTGGAGGATGACTTGGTCTTTGACTGTGCAGCGCTGACCAGACTGGCGTCGTTCTTCTCAGAGCTCAGCTTTCCGTCAAGTACCCTGTTTTCAAGCACCTTTTCAGAGTTTTCCTTCAATTTATCTTCCACTTTTCTAACCTTAAAAGGTTCATAAACACTCAGATTTATAGAATTTGTTTCTGTTTCTCTTTTAACAACTTTGTTTTTATCTATATTGCCTAAAGTAGAAATTCCAGTTTTGCTTAAGTTTTCCCCTCCAAGTGCCTTCAGCTTGTCATAGTCTTGCTGGGAAACAGATCCCGTCAACACATTTGACCTAAAATTTGAACGCATTTCCTCCTTGTCTGGGGGATCATCCACTTCTATTTTCTCATCATCATCAAACTCCTCAGCACTTGAGATAGGGCTAAACTGGCTGAAAGTTGAGTCTTTCAAAGCCACCTCTGAGGTAGGCACATCTCCTTTCAAGGACTTCGTTCCGTCTTTATTGTAACTGTCCAGAGAGGATGCTGTAAGAAACCCATTGTGTAAGCCGTTGCCCGTGGAATTGTGGCCATCCTTCTCCATGCCCTCGGAGGAATCGAGGTTCCGAACGTTTTTAACAATAACACTGACGCCAACGTCGGAAGACGATGGGGTATGGGAGTCGTCGTCTACATGCACGTTCTGCTTGATGTGGCTTTCGTGGTCATCGTGCCCAGACTCGATAGCTGCTTTAGGATCGACCATATCTGGGATGTCGAATGCTGCCAAGAGGTCATCGAAGTCTGGGGTCTTCATATCCCCCATGGTCATGAATGTGATCAGATGTTCTGTTAAATGAACAGAAAATAATCCGATCAGCAATTAGCATTACATAATGATGAGATAAATATCCCTGTAGGATTTACACTAGCAAAGTGATGATTACCAAGAAAGAGTGAGTTGGTAATGCCACTTATTATGTAACTACAGAATTTGAGACAAAGTGAACAAACCTCCACAAAATATATATAAAACGTTTATAATGATTGCTTCAAAAGAATTCTCCCAAAATGCTGTGCAACATTTCTGGCCTGGCTCCTACGTAACCAGAATGTAGTTATCAAAATGGTGGTGGCAGAGAAAAGCAGGTTTTGGTGTTGCAATGGGAAATTTTGTCATTTATCACTACATTCATCACACTGATTCCTTACAAAACTACTTTCAAAATTATTTTAATTCTGACAGCATTTAATTCCACTAGCATACTCTACTGAAGTCACCATCAGATTTGCTTCTAAAATATGTTTTGGGATACCACATCAAAAGAAATATTTTGTAATCAAAGAACCAATCACAAATTTCAATATTCATCCACAGAAGAAGAAAAACAAGCATCAAAACCCACTACAGAGTACCTACTATTATTAAAATTCTACCTGGGATTTTAAAAAAACAACTCCAAGCAACCAATTCCCTCAATTTTTTTTAATCCGAATCTTCCTCATTATTATGGAAAGAAACATCTGGCAGAACAGATCCATGTTCCTTCCATCTCCCTCCCTAACTCCTTTTGGTGGTTAAAGTAACAGCCAGAGCTCTTGCTGCTACGGCATCTAAGAAAGACCCTGCCACACAGTGACCCTCGGAATGTAACAGGGACCCGAGGACAAGGCAGAGCCAGGGAGAAGGAGAGAGCTCTTCCTGGCATCTGGATTAGCTCCGGGTAGACAATGAAGAAACACTACCATTAACATCCTGGACAATCGGGGGATGCAGAGGTTTAGGAAAATGGACAGCCACAGCTATCACTAAAGATAACATATATATAAATAAAATGCTTGCATTCTTTAAAAGGGACCCTTCACCCCACCTGAGCAGAACAAGCAATATGTGGGGATCATATAAAACTTCCACTGCAGGGGAGATCTCTCTTCTTCCAAAACCACAAGAGTACTCCACCCTATGACTGGATTATTTTCTGGCATCTAACACAGGGTATGTGTGCTTCTTTTTTCATACACTAGCAACATCTTACTAAGCTTTACACTATAAATGCCAAACAACTAACACACCACGGGTCAGGAGTCAGAACACTGGATTTTTGACAGAAGAATGAGCCTGGACCCAGCTCTGTCAAACGCTAGCTCTAGGACCCTCTTCAGGTTAGGGAATCTCTTTGGGCTTGCCCCTTCCTTCTGCAGTTGAGGCAAGCAGTCAAGAAGAGGACAGGAGAAGGGAAGGGAAAAGGGAATAAGAGAGGGAGGAAGAGAAAAGGAGGGGGAGAAAAGTAGGAAGAGAAAGAGGAATCAAGCAAGCAATAACCCATGTGGGAAGGAAACACAGGGTTATAGCTGCTTTTAGGCAGCCTTCTTCAATGGAAGAATTAGCCTGATTTGTAGACACATATTCCTAGACCCTTTCTTCTTCAGTATTTACAACATATTCCTCCTTAAATCTGCTTCAGTGGTCAGAGAAGTCATCTGCAACATTTTACCAAGTACTCAATGATTTTTTCCTTGTACAATCTGTAAAAGATCATGCATTCCCAACATAGAAAACTTATACTGTACTTGGGTCAAGGTAGCATTTCTACTCAGGAGAGAATATATGTACCCGTATAAACTTATAAAAACCACAAATCCATCATCAGCTAATATAATGCACCCTCAACATATTAATCCACTTTAGGGGCATATCCAAACACTCCTAGGAATTCGGTTGGGAAAAATTACTGTTGAAGATGAAATAAACTTAAGGCTCAATGGTAGCTGAAGAATAAATTGCCTTCTAATCACATATGTCTTAGTCAATACAGAGCCAAAGAAGTAACATGTCTTCTCTGGATGGCTTATTTAGCCTAGAGAAAGGCCTCTGTGGCCATTCTTCTCTCAAATGGGTGTCTGCCAGGCCAGACAGACGATGTTGTACCTCAGGATCAATTATAGCCAAGATTAAAGGCACACAGGAAACAAACATTAGCACGTCCAAACTGACAATGATGTGAAAATGTCTACCAGAAGCCACACCCAGGGTGAAAGTTTATGATAATGTTTTTTTTTAAAAAATGAAAACTGTATATTTAAATTACAAACATTGCGGGATTAAAAAAATCCATCTGCCAGATAGTAGTATATCCACTTAAGAATCCACCCACTTAGGAATAATCCCTGTAATGTCACCACTTTCATTTTTAAGCATCATACTGCAGTTGTACATTGAAAGTTTGTAATAAAGCTTCCATTATCAAAGCAGTCCTATGATCTAATTTGCCAACTATACATTGACCCACGTTTGTCAATCACTGCTTTCAAGAGACTCAAGATCCAGAGTCATGAACCACCTGTCTCCCCCACCCCCGGGGTTGGAAGGGACCTCAAAGGTGGGTTTCCAGCTT
The DNA here is from genome assembly GCA_004027775.1 of Bradypus variegatus. Classification (NCBI taxonomy): domain Eukaryota; kingdom Metazoa; phylum Chordata; class Mammalia; order Pilosa; family Bradypodidae; genus Bradypus; species Bradypus variegatus. The sequence continues at coordinate 213 of PVKY010013919.1, read as the reverse complement.
GGACCCAGCTGGGAAGTCCCCACAGGGCGACTGGGCTATGCCCATGTCCCTCCTGTTAGAGGAACACCTCCCACCCTTTCCTTAAGGTTACACGCGATGTGTGTCATTTGTCTGCTCCTTATGACTTTGGTTGGCAAAAGATATTGTAAGCAAAAAAGATGTGTCACATTGTTCCTACTGCAACACAGTCGGTTCAGAACGAAAACAGCATAG
>PVKY010013918.1:0-10810 GCA_004027775.1 Bradypus variegatus | reverse complement strand
TGCTAAATATAAAGCAGCCACAGAGCTAAAAATAAAATGCTTGCCAGCCCTGGGGTGCTCTGTCATCGTTACAGAACAACCCCCTTGGTTGTGTCTCCACCCTCCACCAGAATCAGTGTGGGCAAGAAATAAACAGCAGCCACGGAGAGCTCACAGCTGCTGAGAGCGGGCCTGTCCATCTTCTCGGCATGTGGATGAGGTTCACTGTGGCTAGATTGCCAGAAGCTCAGCTGGGATGCAAGGCTCAGCTCTGCCAGAAACAGCCAGATGATACTGGCCAATTGCTTAACATCTTAGCCTCAGTTTCCTCCACTGTTTGATCAATGTTCTCGATTAGAACTATGGTACCCAAATCATGGTCCCTAGACTGTTTCACGTGTCCATAAAACCCAGAAGCTGGGATTCATTAGCCCCCTGTTCTCTGAGTATAGCCCATGGACCAGCTGCATTGCCATGTCTTGAAAGCTTGTTGAAAATGCAGACCTTGGGCCCCACCCCAGACCTCCTGAAATCAAATCTGCAAATTAACAAGCTCCCTCCCCGCTCCCCACCCCACCCCCACCAGAATTCCATGCACATTAAAGACTGAGGTAGAGCACCCAAGGGGCTCTTCTACTTTTGAGAGTTTTCTAATTGGAATCCTCCCTTCCTAGATTGATCAATCCTAGGTGATTTGCCTGCAAACGCATGTGGTGTGAAAACTCAGGAAAGAGGGGAATCAGGCTAGTTGTTCACAACTGTCAGTGCCAGGCAAGAGCTCAGTGCCCCTCAACAGAGGATTTACAGTAGCGGGGAGCTGGGCTTGCATAGACAGAATCATTGTTACACTGTGTCCCAGGATAATCTAAGCATAAAAAAAAAAGGGAGGGGAACCTTTTTTAGGATGACAAAGCTAGAATTTCAGAAGTGGAGCAGAGTTATCAGATCCCTCAGGAGATTTCGCAATAGTTAAGAAATTGTTTTTATGGGTTCTCTCTTTGAGGGAAAGCAGAGCTGCCAGGTTGGGTAGATTCCAAAGCAAAACCACAAACACTTGACCTAAAACCTATTTGTGATTAGTGACATAAGGCTGGGTGGCTAGGCCCTTCTATTCTCTTTGAATATTCCTGCCCCTCCTTCTTATTGAACACATGGTTTGCTCTTTACAGGATGCTACTGTTTAATTCCAAACACTCCAATGCCATCACTTGTATCCTTTACTGAAGGATAGGTCTCAAGCTCCACAAGTACAAAAACTGGGCAAAAGAGAAAAGCTTCTTGAGAACCAAAGGTTGTCTGAGTAAACAAGAGGATTCCATTTGTTCAAGGAACAAACAAAAAGCAACTGCAGGCATTTCTGTGCCTGAAGATGTCTCACTAGGTGTCATCAGAGGAACTTGGCAGAAGCAGCTGACATTAGACTTGGCACTTCCCAAAGACCAAGTTGCCTTGGGAATAAATTCCATTTTTAAAAGAAACTGCCTCTCCTGCTGGGAACTAACTTGCTTCCGTTTGACTGAATTTAAAAAAAAAAAAGAGTGAGTCATAAAGAACTTCATACAGAACCAAAATTTCACTTTGTCCTGCATTATAGACATGATTTCTGGGCAGAAAAAGCTACTGCTGGGAAGGGCAGGCCACTGCGGGGAGAAAGGGCTCTTATATATTTTAGTTGGGGGTGGGGACCCTTTCAATCTTGGAAAGAACACAGATTCATAGGTGACAAGGGACCACACATAGTGAAAAAAATAAAGTTACTAAACGACTAAGACTTGAGTGCGAAGATTTTGACTGAGAGAAAGAAAATGTTTCATTCATCTGCTTTTCAAATTAGAAGCAGGAAACAGAAAACTCTAATCTGGAAAACAATATAGATTCTGCTCTCATTGTCATCCAAGTTAATGCAGAGAGGGAGGTGAGGAGGAAGGTAAAACAGCTATGAAATAGGTGCATTGAGCTCTGAACAAAATAAATCCTCACTGCTTTCTGAAATTCAGACTAAAAAACCCTTTCTATACTAGGAAGCAGCTTGAAAATTTTACATTTTATGTGCAAAGGTCTTTTTTGAAGGGAAAGTTTATTCTGTGGAATTTCAAAAAAGAAAACTTGGGATTGAGAACCATCCTCTGGAATTTTAAATCAGAAGAGTCAACGCATACAAGTATTACTTCAAAACACTTCTGCTAGCCTAACTCCAGTGCCTCTTCAGAGATGGGGAAGAGCTAACCAGAAGGAAACAGAGAAGCCATAGAAAACAAACACAAAAACTCAAAGCAGAGCTGCCTGCAGCCATGTAGTGTAGAAGCAAAAAGCCTCATGAACTTGGTGTCCCCAGAGGGCACACTGAACTAGAGCCCAGTGAAGGCCAGTGAGTCACTTAGGAAAAATTCAATAATCTCTGATTTAGAGGTAGAAAAACATGTTTTATATTTCAGAAAATTTTCTATCCAAAATGTTACCTTTTTAAATTTTGGCACTTAAAAGACATAAGTATGCTTTCTAGAAAATTCAGTATCAAAGAACTAAATCATTTATGACATTGATTAAAATAGGTATATTGTGCCTAGATTTTCTAAATAAAGCCTCTGATTAGAAATCCGCATGTTGAGGAATTAATAGGTACAGACTCCTCCCCCACCCCGCCTTTTTTTGTTTGTGTTATCGTTGGAAGATAAAGGCAAACACCCAGCTTATTTATTCAGACACTTGACATCATCCCAAACTGGGGGCCTCTGTCAGCCTGCTGTGATCTATTTTATGGGTCAAGCGTGTGAGTAAACTGGTGCAGATGGCCTCAGGAAAGGGAAGGATTTGTGAAAATTTCTATGGAATGGCAGAATTCTTGCCACAGATGTCACGAAATAGCTACGTCGATTCTGGTGATCAGAAGGTGAAGTGATGGGGTAAACTCCTTTACCTCGATTATGTTGCAAGAGGACAATAGTAGGATTCACAATTGTTGTGGAAGGATAAGCAGATGATGGTTTGATGACCGGCGAAAAGGTCTGGGAGTCAGTCCCAACACGGGAAGAAGGAACTTCATTTAGTAGAGGACTTGAACCCTGAAAAGAAAACAACATTGTAACTAACGTAAACACTTGGAACCTAGAGGTAATGCTTTTTACGATGAAGAAATTTAAAATACAAGGGTCTTAGTTATAAAAAGAAATGTAATCAATGAAAGATATACAATCATTAATTCCAGTTAGAAGTTCAATCTGGAATATGTATTCTGTTTGTCGGTATTAGTAAAGAGGGAGAGCGGAAAGGTGAATGTTACTGACCAGTTTCAGCAATACCATTCATTATTTTCACCTGGTCAATCCAGTTACTGAAAGAGCAAATTCAAATAAAAATAGAATAACATGCAAACCACATGCAATTCCAAATGCAATCCAAGAATGAGAGCTGGTTCAAACAGGAAAAAATCAGGAGAGTTTAGTATACTTGTGTTGAGAAACATGAGACAATATAAGTGCAAGAAGACATCAATGTAAGGACAGGGAAGAGTTAGGGAATGGTACTCTTGGAAAGCTACTCTAAACATCAGCATCACTGAGCAAGTCTACTCAAGTTTGCTTCTGAGATTTGGATATTATCCTGTCCTGCTGTGACATTTTTTCACAACAATATTGAAGTGACAATGGTCCCTGATTTATGAAATTCCTGACTTTACAAAGCTGAGGTCTGTGTCTGAAATACCATGATGAAAACAATGTCAGTTTTTTAAATAAATGAATGAAAATAAGACCTCAAAATGTAATAAGAATATTCAAACACTTTTCTCAATCATACCAATAAATTTTGTAGTTTCTATTTTGGAATTTGGAGACTCTAAGATCAGGACATCATTCTTAAAAGGTTCTAAGAACAAGATTTTGATTGTTACTCTCAAAGCAATTATTAGGCTCCATGTGAGATCAACTACTCCCTAGCACCTCTAGGACAAGGGCCATGTCTCCCCTTCTTCCTGCTCCACTCAGCATCTAACACAATGCCCTGTAGATAGCAGGTGCTCGGTAAAGCAGGAAACATCCACCAGCAAAGGTGCTTCTGGACAAGAGAATATGTGTCCATCAGAAGACATGAATGTGTGTCAGCACCTAGCACAGTTCCCAACACACAGTAGGGTCTTCATAAATGCTACTGAGTCGGGCCATCTCCTTGGAAAGCTCCCTATTCAGCAGCACCTGTTAGTTATGAGGGGCAGCTTAGTTTAGCGAATAAAGCCTTTTCCCAAGACTTGAGAGGCACAGTATCATCTTGTACACAAGTGCCTCATCTCAAGTTCTTCATCTGTAAAGTGGAAAATATTGCACTTTCCTTAATTTACTTCCCAAATGATATAATCAATATTAATGACATCATCAGTGACAACTCTGCCAAAATGCACCCAAGAAACACAAAACACCAGACATATAGGTCCTTAAAGCATAAATGCCTAATGTGATTCTGGATGGGTCGTGTGAAAAATAGGCATTTTACAAATTTTACTCTGTGGTGCGTATCTTATTTCTTGAACATCACATACACAAAAAAGCTGTTGACTGAAGAACTCGAATCAATTAACATGAATTTTATTCTCCCCCCTTATTCTCAAACAACTGCAGATCATGGATCAGACACTATCCACCGGGCTTCCTTCTCTTCTTGACAATTCTCATTCAGTGGAGGAGGAGCCCAAGCAGTTTCCTTTTTCACCTCTTCCTCTGTTACCCTGGGCCAAACCAGAAGTTATCAGGCTCAGTGAAGCCTTCCTGGGAAGTCTATACCAAGCTAATTAGTTGGATTTGAGAAACTGAGGATACTTTCCCGCATCGTTCACTATATGGTACACCTGAAACAAACTCAACGTGAAAACCTAGATCCTAGGCATTGATAACTAACACAACAAAACTTACTCAGCAAAACTACTTACACAGTAAACTACTCACAATGTTATCCTAGTGCATTAAAAATAAGACTCACTTTACATGCTACTCTAGAGAAACACATCCTTTGCCAAAGGGTAGAATACCTGCAACTCTCCAAAACAAAAGTAGGCTCCTAAATTGTCCTGTAAGTTGAGCTGGGGATGGGGGAGATCTTGATATAGGCCAGAGCAGCAGGGAAAAATCTAACATTGTTCTCCAATACAGCTGAGCTACAAAGCTCAAAACTCAAAGGAAATTCAGCCCCTGGGCTGCATTTGGCCAGGTCTTGACCTGACAGCATTGTGCTGCATCTAGAGATTTGAGAAGAGGCCCTAGCCCAAGATGTAGCTGTTCCCAGCTTTGATGCCCCTGATGCCTCACTGTAATTTCTCTCACAAGCCAAAAGAGAGCTTCCTTCCTACTTTCTGGGTGACCAGCTTCAGCTTAATGAGCCACCTGGCCCGCTTTTATAGGCAAGTCTCTTTACTCAAAGGGATGTCAGTGAATAATTAGTGCTGTCAGCCTATTACATAAGCCACTAGACCACCATTCCTCAAAACACAGTTTGTGGGTCCCTAGCATCAGAGTCCCCCAGGCTGCTTGCTATCTAGACACATTCAATCAGAAACTCTCCGAGTAGAAGCCAAGAGTCAACAATTTAAATGAGCTTGTCCATTAGATAACTCCCAAATCAAAAACAAATAAACAAACACCTCTGGGAGCAGGGGCCATGACTCGTTCCTGATTGTACCCATAGCACCCAGTAGCTACCCACCAAGGACTCGAATATGGTAGGATCTCAATGATTTATTGTTAATTAGCCGGTTACTTACTTTTGAGTGACTTTGGCCCCCCATTTACTAGGGCAAGTCCTCAACAACATATCCCCCTAAACTCCATTCAACGATGGCAGCTAACATTTACTGGACACTTGCTCTGTGCCAAGCACCATACTAGAACTTTTAAAGACTTGATCCCACTAAACCCCACAACCCTGTAGGTTGATCCATGAATCCATTTTATGACTCAGAGTCTCTCAATTCCCCAAGTTCCTGAGAAAATATACCTGAGTACTTTGATTTTCCTCTAAAGTAGCTCGGGCTCTCCCACCTATGATGGGGATTTGTCCCGAAACGGATGAGACCCCAGGAGTCAGGGCCCTTTAACATCCCACGACCACTGGCCTACTGTTTTACCACAAAGGACCCTGGAAGCCACGACTCAGGAGACCCATCCCTTTTCTACCTCACGTATCTGCCTTGCCTCTGAAGAGTACAGCTAGCCAAAGGAAAGGCGACAGATACTGTTTTCTCTGAGGGAAAACGGAAGTCATTCAGGAAGATGTACATTCTAAAGAGGACAGAGAAGAGGTCCTTAGAAGATTCATAAACAGCCACAAGAGATCCAGGGGACACACAGGGGGAACATGCACTCAAGTGAAAGCAGACATGGTTCCAGTCATCAGACAAGCACAGTGGAAGCCAATGCTCTTCCCTCAATACTTAGTATTCCAGTGAGAAAGGGGTTTTTCACTGCTGGGAGGAGACATTCAGGAAAGTCGTTAAGGAGGGAATTCCGGCAAGCTTACGGTACTTGAGACAGCTCCCGTGAGGTCAGGCTCCAAGACTCTGTGGAGGTCCTCCGGTCCTGGAGGGACCAGCGGAGGTGGTGGTGTCTGGCTAACGGGGGGAAAGGAGCCAGGAGCACTGGCTGGCTGGCTGTGGGGAGGCCGCCTCTGCAGACGAGGGGGAATGAAATCATCTAGAGTTGGCAAGGTCAGAGGTGGGCCAGCAGAGGCGGTCGCCGGGAATGTGGGAACGCGGCCAAGTGGCCCCAGAGATGCTGGAGGTCTGGCAGTGCCTTCTTGCCCTCTGTCAGTATTAACCAGGTAGAGAGGGACAACTATTACCTCAGGCTGGGCTGAGCTGGAGGAAGTGGCATCCTGTGGGAAATAAGGGGGGCGTTACATAAAGGAGTGCTACAGGAAAGAAGGAATTCCACATTTAAACAGTTGTGAGTGGACACGCAATGATACACTCCGAGAAAAATTTAATCAGTGCCCTTTCCTCAGAGTACATGACACAGTTGGGCCTAGCCAGCTGGCTGGCTGATACTCTAGGACACAGGGAACCCCATCCAAGTTTACTTTCCATCCATCTATTTTTGAATCCCTTTAACACTTCATGAGAAAGAAAAGATAGGAAAGAACAGAACAGGCAGGCACGCTGGGTTTAACCCCACAAAACCACCTGTACAGCCTGAAACTGTACCGGGAATAAACATGATTTCTTGGCACCTTGCTACAAAAAATAAACACTTAGGTATCTCACCACATTTATATTAGTCTGTGGATGCAACACTTAGGAATACTTACACATTTACAGAAAAGAAAGAGGAGACAGAGGGAGGACTGTGCTAAGTTGTCCAGAGAGAAGAATTCAGGATTGAAGCTGCAGCGATATTACCAAGGAAAGGGAGGGCAGGGCAGCCCAGAAAACAAATGAGCTACTTGCATCGGTTTAAAAAGAGACGAAAGACACACAAACATTCCTAGTTCCTTGCCTTGGCTGGGTAGCACGGCTGCAAAAGGGAAGGTTCTTTTCTCTTCCAGTTTTCGGGATCAGAGGTAATCTGGGGGCCTAGCACAGGTGGTCTCACTGCAGCTGGGAACGACGGCCGAGTCCCCACAGAAGGACCCTCACCATAGTTACCGGCATCTTTGTGGACATCAGAATATAGCTTGGGAGCATGAGGAGGAGGAGAAAAGAGTGGTTTTCCTGTGCCGGCTGTGTGGGAGACAGTGCAGGGGGCTGGTGCCCGGGTGCCCACAGCTTCCCAGGCAGTGCCTTTGGCAGGGTCACGTGCAACACGAGAGGCGCTTTCCGATGCCGCTGGACAAATGTTATTGGATAAACAAGGTACATATAAGCTGCTGACCTTTTTATTTCCAACTGCCTTATGACGTGGATTAGAGCTCACATTCCCACTATAAACCGTTTTGGTGGCTACACCGAGGTGCCGGGGTTGGGATAAAGCACTGGGGACTGTGGAACCAGGAAGCGTGGGACCAGGACACACAGTGTCTCTGGGATCTGCTCTGGCTGCCAGGGGGAGAGAGATGGGCTGGGGTCGTGAGGGGCTCTGCTGGCCAGGGGTGCTGGGTGGGATGTAAGGCTTGGGTGAGCTCAGGTAAAGGGAGTCCTTGCAGGTACTGCGGACGGCGGGGGGCTGCCATGCAAAGCAGCCCTCTTTGGGGAGAGGAGGACGTGGAGGAGAAAGAACCTTTGTTATTATTTTTAAGACATGATACCAAACAGAGGGAAAAAGTAAGAAAGAGGAGGAGAAATGGAAAGAAGGACGACCATTAGAAACAGCAGCATAATGTGATATTAAGAAAAAACAACATTTTACATGTAAAAACAAATCTTCAGTTTAAACTCCGCAGGGTTCTGGTATTTCTCTTCTGGGTAAAGTCAGATGGCCAAGGATTTAATCCCACTCGCCTGTGGAGAGGTAGGCCTGACTCTCCTGTACAAAGGGGAGCTGAGTTCTGCCCAGGAGAAGCCACTGGCTAAGTGAACTTGGACTCCACTCCCCGGTTGGTCTGTACTTTTGAAAATGTCAGTAGAAACAGCCCCAAAGACCCCATTTCTTTCCACATCTCTTCCTCAAAGATTTTTTTTAAAGCCTTTGGCTTTAAAAGTTTAAGTTCATTGAAATTCCTTTGAGTGCCTTTCATTCTTTGCTCTTGGGAAAAGGAGAATTCCAAGAATCATCTTTATTTATGTTCACAGCAGCAGATCTTAATTGAATCATTTAGATTTAGCAATCGATTCCATAAGCATAACAAATAATGTTCACAAAGAAGAGAATGGTAAGGATTTGGAATCTACATGTGCTCTTTTCTCAGAGGAAACAACCTGATGGGACTAATTTTAAGAAGGAAGACAGGCATGAGACTAAAAGCATGTAGTCACCCATATTTGATGTGCACAAAAAAGGGTCCAGGCAATGAAGCCTGATTGCCTGGTTTGATTGGCCTAACAGGTTGTACTGCTTTATCAAATTCCAGGCCCTACGCCACCATGGGCACAGGAAATCCTAGGTGGGCAGTGACCAGTCTCAAACTCAGGGCTTAAGCCGAAAGCTCTGGTTACAGGTGCAGAGCCAGAAAGGTGTTCTTTGCAGCACATTTCCCCTCCCCCCAGCCAGCACAGCTCCCAGCTCTTGAGTCTTCATGGGGCACAGGGCCAAGAAATGGGGTGAATGACTGATCTTCATTTCACCAAGAGTCATCTGCCAGCCTGTGCTCAACTGGGAATCACAGCCTAGATTTTCTTCACTGGTCCTTACCTTTAAAGATCTCCCTGCACTGGAAGAAAATGAGAACCTTCCTCCAAACTGCAGAGGTAAGATATATTAGAGCTTGGTCAATATCTGGTGAATGGGTTGTAACCAAAAAAATGAGGAGTGTGGGAGAGCATGGCTCTGTTTTGGGCTTTGATTTTATTTTTTTTGTGGAGTGCGGGTGGCAGGGGGAAAGAATGTTAGAAAGAGTGACTAAATGAAAAATGAAAAAGTTTGAGACTGGATTTAGAATATCAACCCAGAGACAGTAAATAACCTCAAATTCAGTTTTCAAAAATGAAAGAATCCAAATGGAGAAAAAGCTACTTGGATAATTCTAGGTTAACTTGATACCTATCATTTCTACAGAGTGCCCAAGACAATTCCAGTGCAATATGGCCATATGTACGAACCCAAAATACAAAGTGATCAGCTCCTCTTTACCAGTTAGCACGAGCAAAAACTTTTAGGTGAACTCACTTGGTTTCAGTCAACTTATGGTCTAGCCTAAATTGGGGCATGTTTACAGACTAAATGATACTCTGTAGAAACAAAACACTTGGATTATCATGGACCAAAGGGATGGCAGGATAAGCTGATAATAGCTGCTGTGCCAGTTTGTATATATCATGTCCCCCATAAAAAGCCATATTCTTTAATTCAATCTTGTGGGGGCAGACTGATTAATCTTTTTGATAGGGTGTGACCTCTTGATTGAATGTTTCCATGGAGATTTTACCCTGCCCATTCAGGGCAGGTTTGATTAGTTCACTGGAATATTTAAGAGAGCTAAGACAGGCCCAGATGCTTGCTGAAGCTTTGAAATGCTAGTCCAGAGTCTGCTCCAGAGAAGCTAAGACAGACAAGCCCAGAGACACTTTGGAGAAAGCCATTTTGAAATGCAACCCTAGAGCAAAGGATCAGCAGACACCAGCCACATGCCTTCCCAGCCGACAGAAGTGTTCTGGATACCATCGGCCTTTGTTCGGCAAAGATATCCTCTTGTTGATGCCTTGGTTTGGACACTTTTATGACCTTAGAACAGTAAATTTGTAACTTACTAAATCCCCTTTGTAAAAGCCAATCCATTTCTGGTCTTTTGCATAATGGCAGTATTAGCAAACAAGAACAGCTGCTAAGGATGTAAGTAAAGGACTATTTTGATTTGGGCTCACATTTACTTTTACTTGGAGCTCAAGTGTCCCACATGTGATTCCTTCTTGTTCAAAGATAGCAATCAATTTCAATGAGTGTTTAACTTAATTTGGCTGTGGCCATATATGGTGGCCAGGGCTGTATTACATCAGGCCTCAAGCTTTCCCAGAGCTTTGACCCTTTAGAGGACATTCCCCAGAGTGTTGACAATGTACTTGGAGCCAGAGGTCTTCCTGTCCTGGGACTTTAGATAGATCCAGTGACATTACATGGAAGAAACCACTTTCCCCACCTCCACCCCTCTTTTTTCTTAAAGCATTGTAGGAACCACAGAGACAGTTCAAATTCCTACCTATCTGGCTGTTAAATGAATTCCACTGACCTTTTTAGAAGGCGGGCCAGCAAAAAAAAAAAAA
>PVKY010013917.1:0-10811 GCA_004027775.1 Bradypus variegatus | reverse complement strand
GAGGCTTCCGCGAGGGAGGGGCTCTTGGCTCTCGGCTCTCAGTGTGGGTCCGCAGTTTTACTTACAGATTTTGTGCTGTGATCTCAGGCATTCCTCCCAATTCAGGTTGGTGGATGATGAGTGGACAGTCACGTTTGTCTCCCCACTGTTATTCCAGGTTACATACTAGTTTTTTGTTCATTTATGAATTGTCCCAAGGGGAGACTAACAGTCTTCCCCTCCTCTCTATGCTGCCATCTTAGCTCTGCCAATCTAAGCCTTTTTATCAGTTTACAATTGCAGCATCTACCCATTTTCCAACTATAAAGATAGGTATTTCTGCATTTCTTGAGTTTACAATAGCAGCACCCCATTCTTGATACCAAAATGTGTTTTAGTTTCCCAGGCTGCTCAAAGCAGATACCATGAAATGATTCAGCTTAAACAATGGACATTTGTTAGCTTAGAAGCATACAGTTTTGAGGTCTTGAAAGTGTCCAAATCAAGGCCTTATGAAGGTGATGTTTTCTTCCTGAAGACCGACTGCTGGTGATTCTTGGCTCCTATGCCACATGGTAAGGCAAATGGCAATGTCTGGTAGTCTCTCCCTTCTCTTCCAGGTTTTCTTTTCTCAGCTTTTGGTCTCTTTCTCTCCCCCACCCCAGTAGTACTCCACAAGAGGATTAACACATCCTGAATGTTGTGGGTTATACCTTAACTGAATAGCCTTATCAAAAGATTATTGCAAACTGTATGCTACAATTATAATGGGTCCACACCCTCAGGGACAAATGACTTTTAAAACCTGCTTTTTCTGGGGTACCTACAGTTCCAAACCACTGTAAGTTTCTCAGAATCTGTTCATTTTTCTCATGCTCCTCATGAGATGATTTCAGCTGTCTGATCTTCAAGTTCACTGATACTTTCTTCATCCAGTGTTTGTTAAATTGACCCCTTTATCAGTATAAAATGCCCTCTTTGTCCCTTGAAATTTTTTTAATTTAATTTTATTGAGATTGTTCACATACCATACAATTATGCAAGGATCCAAAGTGCACAGTCAGTTGCCCATGGTACCATCATAAAGCTGTGCATCCATTACCACAATTTTTTTTCTGTTTTTAGAACATTTTCATTATGTCAAGAAAGAAATAAAGACAAAAAAATACTCAAATCCTTCCATACCCCTAACCGTAGCCCCCTCATAATTGACTCATAGTCAATTGTGTCATCAGTTGTTTACTGTTGATGAAAGAATGTGAAAATACTACTAACTTTAGTTAGTAGTTATATATAGTTAGTTATATATAGGAAATATATATATTTCCTATATACCTATTATTAACTTTTGGTTATAGTGGTGTACATTTGTTCTAGTTCATGGAAGAGATTTGTAATATTTGTACAGTTAATCATGGACATTGTCCACCACAGGATTCACTGTTTTATACATTCCCAACTTTTAATCTCCAACTTTCCTTATGGTGACATGTGATTCTAAGCTTCCCCTTTCCACTACATTCATGCACCATTCAGCACAGCTATTCTCACAATAACTTACTACCATCACCTCTGTCCATTTCCAAACACTTAAGTTCAACCTAGTTGAACATTCTGCTCATAATATGCACCATTCAGCACAGCTATTCTCACAATAACTTACTACCATCACCTCTGTCCATTTCCAAACACTTAAGTTCAACCTAGTTGAACATTCTGCCCATAATAAGCAACTGCTCCCCATTCTTTAGACTCATTCTATATTCTGGTAACTTATATTTCATGTCTATGAGTTTATATATTTACCTCATATCAGTGAGACCATGCAATATTTGTCCTTATGTGCCTGACTTATTTCACTTAATATAGTGCCCTCAAGTTTTCTTCATCAACTGATTGTTTTAAGACAGTTTTCTTCACTCACCATACATTCCATCCTAAGTAAACAATTGATGGTTCCCTGTATAATCACATATTTATGTATTCACCACCATCACCTTTATCTGTATAAGGAAATCTTCATTTTTACACAAAGAAGGAGGAAGAGTCAAAGAAGGTAGACAAAAGAAAAAAAAGAACATGACAGCTAAAAAGAAATGAAAGGAAAGGCAGACTTAAACTAAAGTAAAATGAAAGAGTCAGTATCACCAATGCCAAGAGTCCCATACCTCTCCCTTGTATCCTTCTCTTATTTAGCTTTGGTATATTGCCTTTGTTACATTGAAGGAAACAATGCAATGTTTCTGGTAACTACAGTCTCATTTGCATTGATTGTTTTTTTCCTTACAAGGTTTTTTTAAACACGTTACAAGGTTGACATTCGTTTGTTGTACCTCATGTAAAAACATGTTTGTACATTTTGTCACAATTGTTGAGCACTCTAGGTTTCACTGAGTTATACAGTCCCAGTCTTTATCCTTCCTCTTTCCTTCTGGTGTCCTACATGCTTCTAACCTTCCTCTTTCAACTATACTCCCAGTCATCTTTGCTCAGTGTGCTTACATTGCTGTGCTACCATTATCCCAAATTGTGTTCCAAACCTCTCACTCCTGTCTTTCCCTGTCTCTAGTTCTCTCTTTAGTATTTCCTGTAGTGCAGGTATCTTGTTGACAAACTCTCTCATTGCCTGTCAGAATGTTTTAAACTCTCCCTCATATTTGAAGGACAATTTTGCCAGATATAGGATTCTCGGTTGGCAGTTTTTCTCTTCAGGATATTAAATATATTACACCACTACCTTCTTGCCTCCATGGTTTGTGCTTAGAAATCTGCACATAGTTTTATCAAGCTTCCTTTGTATGTGATAGATTGCTTTTCTGTTGCTGCTTTCAGGATTTTCTTTTTCTTTGATGTTGGATAATCTAATTATTAAGTGTCTTGGTGAAGATCTCTTCAAATCTACTCTGTTTGAGGTACACTGCACTTCTTGGATCTGTAATTTTATGTCTTTCGTAAGAGATGGGACTTTTTCATTGATTGTTTCCTCTATTATGGCCTCTGCCCCTTTTCCCTTCTCTTCTCCTTCTTGTACACCCATGACATGTACATTCATGTGCTTCATGTTGTCATTCAGTTCCGAGAGTTCCTCATATTTTTCCATTCTTTTCCTTATCTGTTCTTTTATGTGTAGGATTTCAAGTGTCTTGTTCTCCAGTTTCTGAGTATGTTATTCTGCCCCTTCGAATCTTCTGTTGTATGTCTCCATTGTGTTTTTCATCTCTTGTGTTGTGCTTTTCATTTCCATAGATTCTGCCTGTTGTTTTTTCAAACTTTGAATTTCTACCTCGTGTGTGCCCAGTGTTTTCTTCATAGCATTCATCTCTTTTGCCATATCTTTCCTGAACTCATTGATTTGGTTTTTGAATTGATTTAGCATATTTCTTTTAAAATCTTTAACAGATTGATTCATTAAAGTGAAACAGTATATCAACTTTATCTTGATTGGGGTGTAAATTTGTTCCTTTGACTGGGCCATATCTTCATTTTTCCTAATGTAGATTGTAGTTTTCTGTTGCCTAGGCATCTGGTTTCCTTGGTTACCCCAGTCAGATTTTCCCAGACCAGAATGGGTTCAGATCTCAAGAGTGGGGACATATTCAGATTCAAGTCTCCCTGCGGGTGTGTCTCAGAGACTGGCAGACTTTCATGTGAGGTGTCTACCACTCTGCTTTTCCTAATCTGCCTGGCAGGTGGCACCTGTCAGCCTGTTGCTCCCGACAGGTGTAAGGGATATGGCCCCTTTAGTTCCTGTTTTGGCTATTTTCCCCCAGGCTCTGGGGTCTGTTTCTGAAGAAGGACTAGTGGTAGAGCTGGGCTCCACCTCCTTCCTCTTAGGGGAGATACACCCCATTGGGAGTTATCATCGGCATTTGAATTGTTCTCTATGACTCTGAGTCACGGTGTGCAGCAAACTGAAAATGGCTGAGGCTCTCTCCACTGAAAATGGCTGAGGTTCTCTCCACTGAGCCCTTCAGGTTGAGAGAGAGAAAAAGGAGCAGAAAGCCCCCTTTTAGAGCCAGTACATGCCCCCCCCCAGTTTCACTCATTGGACAGAGGTGACACCTGGTCTTCCGTGCTCCCCCTTCCAGGACAGATGAGTCTTCTGGTTCTTTAGGGTCAGTCATCACTAAAAGCCTCTGCTTGTTGGGGGTTTGTAGCTTGTATTCAGCAGTCTACATTTGTTATTTAAAACCCCAGGTAGAGGTGGGCTGAGCTATATTTGCTTGCTTGGAGAATGCTTTCTACCTCAGCAGGGTTTTGTAGCTCAGCCTGCCTTGGGGGAGGGGGCTTCCAGCATGGTTCTGCAGGTTTTACTTACAGGTTTTATGCTGCTATCTCAGGCACTCCTCCCAATAGAGGTTGTTGTACAATGTGTGGACAGTTACAGTTGTCCTCCAGCAGTTATTTCAAATTATTTACTAGTTTTTCCTGGTTGGTTGTTTGTTATTCCAAGGGGCTAACTAAATTCCTCTCCTCTCTATGCCACCATCTTGCCCTCTTTCCCTTGTAATGGTTTTTGATATAAAGTCTACTTATCTGATATATGTATAGCTACCCCAGTTCTCTTTTGGTTGATTCTTCTTTGGTAGATATTTTTTCCATCCTTTCACTTTGAACTTAGTTTTGTTTTTTAATTGAAAGTGAGTCTCTTGTATACAGCATACAGTTGGGATTTTAAAAAAAATCTGTACTGCTAATCTCTGCCTTTTGACTAGAGAGTGAATCTGTTTGCTTTGGAAGTAATAATGTACTTTCTTTTGCTGATTTACTATTTTGTCTTTGTAAGTCTTATGCTGCTTGACCCTTAATTCTTCAGTTAGTCCTATTTACATATGTCTCTCTGGGGTTTTGTTTTGCTGTTTTTGCCATTTTCATTCCTTCTGATTTCTTTATGAAGACATATATATTTTTTACACTCCCTCAGATCATTCCTGGCTCATCTAGATGCCCCTTTACTACTACTCCTTTCTTGGTCCCTCAAGACACCCCAACATGCCTCCTGAACCCTCTAATTGCCACCCCAAGCTGCTGCCCATGCCTTCTAGTCCCTCCTCCTGGTTCCTCTTGACCTCTCTAGACATCCCTAGGTTCCTTGTCAGGGTGGCCTGGGGCCTCTCCAAGCCCCCCCACCATCCTGGAGACAGCCACATCCTCTTAAACACCACTTCTTCCACATTCACCCCGTCTCTTTTGGCCCGGGGAGCAGCAGGATGGCAGCAGGCATGGCCATGTGGCTGCCTTTTGCCTGCGCAGCTGCTGTGGGCTGGCTGCCCCTGGCCCAGCAGCCCTTGACCCCAGTGCCAGGGGTGAAAGCATCCTGCAGAGATGAGGTTCTGGTGATGAACATAAGCAGATGGCACTTCGAGATGTGGAAGAACACACTGGGCAGTTCGGAGAGCTTCTATGATGCCAACTCTGGTGAGTACTTCTTCAGTCGTGACCCATGTTCTGGCACCTGCTGAACTTATACCACACTGGGCAACTGCATTGTCCATGGCAGAAGTGCATCCAGGCCTTTGATGAAGAGCTGACCTTCTACAGCCTGGTACACAAGCTCGTGGGCAACTGCTGCCTGGAGGAGTACTGGGACCGCAAGAGGGAGAATGCCGAGTGCCTAGCAGAGGATGAGGAGGCTGAGCAGGCCAGGGATGGCCTAGCCCTGCTCGTGGGCAGCTCCCTGCAGCAGCTTCTCTGGTGCACCTTACAGAATCCCTGCGTGATCACCGTGGCCCTCATTTTGTATTACATGACTGGCTTTTTCATTGTTGTATTGGTCGTTGCCAACATGGTCAAGACCATCCTGTGCTGTGGTCTGGCCTGGTGGCTGCCAAGGGAGCCCCTTTGTGGTGACCACTTCTGGCTGGCCTTTTTCTGCATGGACGTGGCCTGCATCCTCATATTCACTGGGGAATACCTGCTGAAGCTCTTTGTGGTCCTCAGCTATTGGCTGCATTCTGGGAAGTGTCATGAGCCTCATCAACATGGTGGGTGGCCATCCTACCCTATTACATTGGGCTTTTCATGCCCAAGAACGAGGAGGTCTCCAGTGCCTTTGTCACCCTGCATGTGTTTTGGGTGTTCCATACCTTCAGGTTCTCCTGGCACTCCCAGGTCCTGTGGATTCTGGGTTACACACTCAAGAGCTATTCCTCTGAGTTGGGCTTTCTCTTTTCCCTCTCCATGACCATCATCATCTTTGCCACTGTCATGCCCTATGCTGAGAAGGGCACAAACAAGAGTAACTTTACAAGCATCTCCTCAGCTTTTTGGTATACCATTGTCACCATGACCATGCTTGGGTGAGTACAGACCCTATGTGAGGAGCTGCCTTGTAAGTTACACTCACCCTTTCTGTAAAACAGAAGTTTACGTGAATGATCTTTTTTGCTGAGCTTCAGTTTGCTCATCTGTAAAAAGTGAGGGGTTGGCTCTCTAGCTAAGCTAACTTGGTGGGTGAAATCACTGCCCTCCCCCCCTACGTGGGATCCGACACCCAGGGGAGTGAATCTCCCTGGCAATGTGGATTATGACTCCCAGGGAGGAATCTAGACCCAGCATCGTGGGATGGAGAACATCTTGACCAAAAGGGGGATGTGAGAGGCAATGAAATAAGCTTCAGTGGCAGAGAGATTCCAAAAGGAGCCAAGAGGTCACTCTGGTGGGCACTCTTACACACAATATAGACAACCCTTTTTAGGTTCTAATGAATTGGAGTAGCTAGCAGTAAATTCCTGAAACTATCAAACTATAACCAGAACCCTTGAATCTTGAAGACAATTGTATAAAAATGTAGCTTATGAGGGGTGACAATGTGATTGGGAAAGCCATATGGACAAAACACCCCTTTGTGAAGTTTATGGTTGGATGAGTAGAAACATGGGGGAAGGAAAAAAAAAGGCACCCTGTGTTCATTTTTACTTTAATTGTTTTTTCTCACTTTAATTTATATTCTTATTGTTTTTGTGTGTGTGGTAATGAAAATGTTCAAAAATTAATTTTGGTGATGAATGTACAACTTATAATGGTACTGTGAACAATTGAATGTACACGTTGTATGACTTCATGGTATGTGAATTTATTGTGGTATTGTGACTATATCTCAGTAAAAAGGAATTTTAAAAAATGAGGGAGTTGGACTTCATCTCCACATCCCTCCCAGCTCTGACAATACCTTAATTTTCCAGGTTAGCAGACTTGGGTTTGAGGATTGTCTCTTTTGGTTGGCGTTGTTTTCTCTGGGCCTCAGTTTTCCCCTCTATAAAATGAGAAATGATAATCCTTCCTTCATCTGTAGAGGATTCAGTGACACCACGGTTGTGCAAATTCTCCGAATGTTTTTTTTTAATTTTTATTTTAGATTGTTTACATACCATACAACTATCCTAAGATCCAGTGTACAATTGATTGCCCACATTACCATCCTACAGTTGTACATCAATTGCCACAAATTTTTTAATTTTTAGAACATTTGCATTACTCCAGAAAAGACATAAAGACCAAAAAAAGGAAACTCAAATCCTCCCATACCCCTAACCACCCCCCCTCCATTATTGAGTCATAGTTTTGGTATAGTACGTTTGTTACTGTTTATGAAGAATGTTAAAATACTACTAACTGTAGTACATAGTTTAGGATAGGTATATATATTTTTCCCTTATGCCCCTTTATTATTAACTTCTGGTTATAGTGTCATACATTTGTTCTAGTTCATGAGAGAGATTTCTAATATTTGTACAGTTAATCACAGACATTGTCTACCAAAAGATTCACTGTTTTATACATTCCCATTTTTTAAACTCCAACCTTCTGGTGACATATGTGACTCTGAGCTTACCCTTTCCACCACATTCACACACATTTCAGCACTGTTATTTATTCCCACAATGTGCTACCATCACCTCTGTCCATTTCCAAATGTTTTTAAGTTCACCCTAGTAGAACTTTCTACTCATAATAAGCAACCGCTCTCCATTCTTTAACCTCATTCTATATCCTGGTAACTTATATTTCATGTTTATGAGTTTACACATTATAATTCATATCAGTGAGACCTTGCAGTGTTTGTCCTTATGTGTCTGTCTTATTTCAGTCAATATAGTGCCCTCAAGTTTTCTTCATCAGCCTGTTTTTTTAGATGGTTTTATTCACACACTGTACATTCCATCCTAAGTAAACAATCATTGGTTCCCTGTATAATCATGTGTATTCAGCACCATTGCCATTATCTATGTGAAGAACATCTCCATTTCTTCCACAAAGAAGGAGGAAGAGTCGAAGAAGGTAGACAGACAAAAGAAAAAAGAGAGAAAAACATGATATCTAGAAAGCAAAAAAGGAAAGATAGCATTAAATTAAAGTAGATTAAAGAGACAACATCACCAGTGCCAGGGGTTCCATACCCTACCCCTATGCTCCCCCCTCCATATGTATTTAGTTTTAGTATATTGTCTTTGTTATATTAAAGGAAGCGTAATACAATGTTTCTGTTAATTATAGTCTCTAGTTTGCATTGATTGTATTCCCCCCCAATCCCACCCCATTTTTAACACCTTGCAATGTTAACATTCATTTGTTCCACCTTGTGCTGGTGTGAATGTATTATGTCTCCCAAAACACCATTATCTTTTATGTAATCTTTTGTGGGCAGATGTATCAGTGTTGATTAGATTGTAATTCTTTGAGTGTTTCCATGGAGATGTGCCCCACCCAACTGTGGGTGATGATTCTGGATAATTTCCATGGAGGTGTTTCCCCATCCATTCAGGGTGGGTCTGAATTAAATCACTGGAGCCATATAAACTAGCTGACAAACAGAAGGAACAAAGGGCAGCTATCAGTGACAATCTGAAGAGCTACAGCCAAGAGGGACACTTGGAAGAATGCACAGGAGCTGAGAGAGCACCTGCAGCTGAGAGTTTGGAGATGGCCATTGAAAGCAGACTTTTTCTCTGGAGAAGCCAAGAGAAAAAAATGCCCCAAGAGCAACTAAGAGCGACATTTTTGAGGAACTGCAGCCTAGAGAGGAACATCCTGTGAGAAAGCTGTTTTGAAACCAGAATTCTGGAGCAGACACCAGCCACGTGCTTTCCCAGCTAACAGGTTTTCTGGACACCATTGACCATCCTCCAGTGAAGGTACTCGATTGTTGATGACTTACCATGGACAGACACTGTATGGCCTTAAGACTGTAGCTGTGTAACCAGATAAATCCCCTTTATAAAAGCCAATCCATTTATGGTGTTTTGCATTCTGGCAGCAGTAACAAACTAGAACATACCTCATGTAAAAGCATATTTGTTACCTTTTATTGCAGTCATTGAGCACCCTAGGTTTCACTGATTTATACAGTCCCAGTCTTTATCTTTCCTCTTTCTTTCTGGTGTCCCATATGCCCCTAACCTTCCTCTTTCAGCCATACTCAGTCATCTTCAGTGTACTTACATTGATGTCCTATCTCCCAAAGTTGTTTTCCAAAGCTCTCACTCCTGTCGTTTCCTTTCTGTCTGCAGTGCTTCCTTTAGTGTTTCCTGCAGAGCAGGTATCTTGTTCACAAACTCTCTCATTGTCTGTTTGTCAGAGAATATTTAATCTTTCCCTCATATTTGAAGGACAGTCCTACCGGATATAGGATTCTTGGTGGTTTTTCTCTTTCAGTATCTTAAATATATTACCCCATTTCCTTCTCGCGTCTGTAGTTTCTACTGAGTAATCCGCATGTAGTCTTATCAAGCTTCCTTTGTATGTGATGGATCACTTTTCTCTTGCAGCTTTCAGTATTCTCTCTTTATCTTTGGTGTTTGATAATCTTATTATTAAGTGTCTTGGCATAGACCTATTCAGATCTATTCTGTTTGGGGTACACTGCACTTCTTGGATCCATAAATTTATGTCTTTCATAAGAGATGGGAAATTTTCATTGATTGTTTCCTCTATTATTGCTTCTGCCCATTTTCTCTTTCTTCTTCTGTGACACCTATGACATGTACATTCCTGCATTTTGTGTTGTCCTTCAGTTCTTCGAGATGTTGCTTATATTTTTGCATTCTTTTCTCTATCTGTTCTTTTGTGTGTAGGCTTCCAGCTGTCTTGTTCTCCAGTTCCTGAGTGTTTTCTTCTGCCTCTCAAGATCTGTTGTTTTATGTTTCCATTGTGTCTTTCATCTCTTGTGTTGTGCCTTTCATTTCCATAGATACTGCCAGGTTTTTTTTTTTTTTTAACTTTTGATTTTTACCTTATGTATGCCCAGTGTTTTCATTATATGCTTCATCTCTTTTGCCATATATTCCCTAAACTTTTTGAATTGAGTTAGCATTAGTTTAAATTCCTGTATCTCAGTTGAAGTATGTTTGTTCCTTTGACTGGGCCATAACTTCGTTTTTCTTAGTGTAGTTGGTAGTTTTCTGTTGTCTAGGCATCCAGTTTCCTTGGTTACCCCAGTCTTCCCAGAACAGAACAGGCCCAGATCTTGGATGTAGGCAATAGTATCTGGTTTCCCTGAGGGTGCAGAGGCTTCAAGTCACTGTGCTTTTCTGCCCAGCAGATGGTGCCTGTCAGCCTATGGCTCCAGACTGGTGTAAGAAGGTATGTTTGGTGGTTGTTTTCCCCCAGGCTCCGGGGTCTGGCTCTGAATGGAAGGCAGGTAGTAGAGCTTTGCACCACCTTCTTCCTCTTAGGGAAGATACACCCTATAGGGGGAGGTCATTTACAGTCTCTCTGCCTGTGCTATCTTCACCTTTGTCTGGGTCAGAATACTGGGAACTGAAAATGGCTGAGACTTTCTCCACTGAGCTGAAAAAGTGACAAAAAACCCCCTTTAGGGCCAGTCCAGGGCT
>PVKY010013916.1:0-10813 GCA_004027775.1 Bradypus variegatus | reverse complement strand
TGCTCTCAAAAGCTAATCATGAGATTATAACCCAATTCTAGTTGTATTGCTTCACATACTAATTACCTCAAAAAGCATTTATTAATTATCTACTGAGATGACTAATTTTGAAGTATTAGTATATGTATTAATATACATATAAAAAAATTTACCAAGTATTAATTAATATAAACTATTCCTAAATAAGAGAATGATCACAGCACATATTTTCTTGTTCAAATTTATTAAAAATCACAAATCAAAAAATTCTAAAAGTAAAGTTAAAGGAAAACTATTCAAACTTAACTAATTTCGGTAGACAAGGAAGACAGAAAACATCTATCCAACGAACCAACAAGTTTTCCCTTTCTTACTCTAAGGTAAGATATCAGGCTAGGTTTAAATATACTCCCACATTTATCTTCAATTCAAATTATGTATTAGCAAATATGTACTCAAATGACCCCATACAGGAAAGGAAAAGAAAAGCAACAAAATAAGGTTTTAGTGGCTACGAGAGTTCAAATAGAGTCAAGAGGCTATCCTGGAGGTTACGCCTATGCAAGCTTCACCTAGATATGCCAAATGACCACAATGTCATAAGCCCAAGTCAACAGTACTCCCAAAAACCTTAAAGAATACCCAGATCCCTATCTGGGACTCTATAAAAGTTTCACTAACTAAGTTTATTCATCAGAGACTTAAATCCTTTAGAGTGCTACTAAGCCAGCTAAGTCCCAAAACCCAGAGGCAATAGCCTCTTCAAGAACACCAACTAGATGTGTCCCCTTTGCTCATAAAGTTGACTCCCCTTTTCAACATGAACAGGTTAGGGTGGTCACTGCCTAGACATCCCTAAAGATCGGGAAAGTGATTAAACTAGAGGAAGGGGTAGCAACAGACAAAATGGAATTTAACAAAGGATTATGAATACTGAATCTCTATATAATTTTCTTTTTCTTAGATGCTAGGGTACTAGAATAGCAGAAGAAAAGAACTGAAATGGTGGAACTGTAACACACAGCATCCTTTGAAATTTGTTCTATAGCTACTTGTTGAATTGAATTTGAAAGCTATACCTTTTTGTATATATGTTATATTTCACAATAAGAAAATAAGTGAACTATGGTACCATATATAATTCATAACAATGTTGGAAATTTCCGATTTATCTATTTGTTAAGTCATACTTTGATGGATACTACCTTTTTGTATACATGTCATATTTCATAAGGAAATGACTGAAACTGTGGAACTGTAACCAACAATATTTTTTGAAATTTGCTATTTGTTAAATTGCACTTGAAAAGTTATCACTTCTATGTATGTATGTTATATTCGACAAAAAATATGATTTAAAAAAATGACCCCATATAAATATTAACTATGTTTAACACTGCTTTAACAAAGGATTTCTCAACCTCATCTCTCGAACATGAAACATATCACTATTAAGGTGAGGAATATATTACCTAGCTTTGGAAGGGGAAAAAAGTTCCCCCCACCCTATTACTTAAAAGTGCTTTTGCTTTACTTTCGAGAACTCAAACAACACAGTACATAGATGGGGGTCCAAAACAGGCAAAAGAATGTTCCAGTTCAAATACTGAAAACATGAATTCATTCAATACTACAATCTCCAATAATAAACTTTGACAATAGTCTACATATCTTGTGTACAACTACTGGTGTGATTAAAATGCACTTTCTTCCATGTTTTAGAACAAACATTAGAAAAATAAGGTTCACATGTAGGTAAGACCTCATTTAATGTCTTTAAGCAAAAAAAATGCCTTTGATTTCTTGCAGACAATAGACATCACTAAATACATGAACAACTTGTCACCTAATAACAAAAAACTATTATAGTTACTATTTATTTTTACTATTTATTATGTACTTAACATATGCCAGACAATATGCAAAGTACCTTACATGCAATCTCATTTAATCTAAGATAGTTACTACTGCCCTCATTTTAAAGGTAAGGAAACAGACTGAACAAGTAAGTAACAGGCCCTGGCCATGCAACTAGGTGGCCGGGCATGTACTGAATCCAGGAATGTTATGACTGCTGAGAACCCCCTCTAAAACTATCCATCCTGAGTCCTCATGTAGTTCTGAGATGGTGGTGCATCAGGACACAAACCTTTCGCAGTTCACTCACTTGGTTTTATTTCAATATTCTGAATAACCAATGTTAAATAATTGCATTCAGAGTATGCACCATAAGAATTTGTAGATACAGATGAAAATAATACTAGTAATAATTTATACTATGTCTATTTACAAAAAAGTTTAAGGGACTATTTGTTGAGGGTAGACCATGTGATGATCCTCTACTGCTTTTCCCTATACTGTCTCACATAATTCTTACTTAATGACTTATGATCATTATGACCATGTAAAAACTAAAGAAGCTGATGTTTGGAGAAATTCACTAATTTGGCCAGTGTTACAAAGTCAGTAAATGGCAGTGCTGGACCTTGAACTCAGGTATGATTCCGAAGACCATAATTCTTCCTTTTTAAGGTAGCTTATTCAAAGACGTACACAAATATATGTCTTTGTATTAAGACTAAAAAAATAAAAGCAAAGAAATCAAAATCAGAGAAAGAGGATAACTATACTAAAAATTTAGGAAAATAGTGCTACTATCAGTGCATTTAAATTCTAGTTCTCAACTTCTTGGCTGCCAAGAGAAATGCTTACTAAATACATATTAAACACTAATAATTGTTGTGCCATGTATTCAAGGGGACTCTTTTTTTCTGTTTTTTGTTTTGTTTTGTTAAGGGGCCTCATTTAAATACTAACTACGCTTAATATTGCTTTACCAAAAGATTTCTCAACCTCATCTCTCGAACATGAACCATATCACTGTTAAGGTGAGAAATACATTTAAAAATGGGGTATGCTATCACATAAACCTCTGCAATTGGCTTTTTTTCACTAAACAAAATCATGGGCATATTTCCAAGTTAATGGTTACTGAATGCATATTAAACACTAATAATTGTTGTGCCAAAAACAGAACTGCATTGTCTCCCTTTACTAAATTGGGTGTCTTCCCAAATAAGATTATACAGACATATAAATGACCAGCTTTGAAATGTGTAAGTACAGATGTGAATACAGGAACTTTCATATGCACTAATCACCACATTTTTGGAAAGTGTGTATTTTTAAAAAAATTTTAAATAATTCAAATCACCCTTTGGCCCAGATATCCACTGAGAAGTACCCTACAGAAACAAAAGCTCCAATTCATAAAGCTACAAATGCATTTAATGCAGCACTTTAACAGCAAAAAACTAGAAACAATCTACACTCCCATCAACAGGAATATAACTGAATAAAGTACACCTGTACTATGAAATAATATGAATTCATTTTAAAAACCATTTAGATACAGGTTATTAATCTGCTAATATGTCCATGATTTTAAGGGGGGAAAAAGCATGTTATAGCATTTCTGCAACAGAATACCCCATTTTAAAGCACCTACATACATATTCGACTCTTTATGCATATAGTATGGAAGGATACATATCAAATTGTTAAAAATGAATACAGGGACAAGAATAGAAATAGAAGGCAAGGGGGAAATTATTAACTTTCTTTATACATCTCTACATTGACTTATCATAATGAGCATGTACTATATTCATTTGATAACATTTTTAAAAATATACAAAGCAGAGAAAATAAAGGACTATCAAATGTTTTTTAAAACATTTTTTACATATAATTCTAATATATAAACGGGTTAAAGTACAAATAAAAATTTTGTAAAAAACCCCCCACTCATGGAATTTCCAACATAATTTCCACATTAATCAGTAATATGGAGAACATGATGTGAAGTCAATCACATGATCAGCCTTAAAAAAGTAATATTAGAGAGTACTTCTTTAAAGTAGTTTAACTGCTTACTGTTTGCTTATGCACCATGACTGACAAACCCTTTCACAACTGTTATACAGCTATTTTATTCTATTCCTCAGAACAGATGATGTATAATTTTCACGTAATTGATCCAAGACTGAAAAGGAGAAAAGCAACCCACTAACTGTTACAGGTAATTTAAATTCTTATCCTCATTGTTTACATTGGTAAGATTTTATTTTATGATGCTAAAAACATCAAAGCCAAAACTGACTGCTTGTGTGATTCTAATAAAAAAATATTTGTTGAGCATCTACTAAGCACAAAGTATTGTGCTAAGCCATGACAATGTAGTAACGAACAAAAATGATATACACTTTCATGGAACTGCTTTCATGGAACTTAATAATAGAACCCATTATGATTTGCTTACAGGTCCATTAAAATGGAATGCTACTTGATTTGTCAGTCAGATGAACATAAAACTTCTGTAGTTGATCTAATCTAATCTAAAAGTTGTCAATTTCCTTTCAACAGTAGTGCAATCTCTAAAAATAACCCACCCCTTCTGAGACTCACTTAAGAAAACTACCTCACTTTTGACAAGACATTTAATGCCACATTTTATATAAATTAATAATGTGAATAGAAGAAAAAATAAGTGATTCCTTAACTTATCAAGGGAAAGACAGAATTTTATAGCTAATTATGATAGTAGGCTATGAACAGGAAATAAAGTACTAACATACTGTACTTCTGTTCAGGGGGAGAGTGGAGGAATGGGGTTGGGCAGGAACCCCTTCACTCACTACTGGAGTTAGCAGTATTAGTAACTGAAAAATTTGCCAATGAAATGATACAATGTCAGATTTGCTTCAAAATAATTTGGGGAGGAGGGGACAGGTATATAGATGAAACAAGACTGATCATCGTTAACACTGATGGTATATGAAGGCTCATTATACTATTCTACTTTGTATATGTTTAAAATTTTGTAGAATAAGTTTTAAAAGTAATTTTACAAGTAAAGTATCTTTGATAAAGCCATTTGTAAAGTGCTGTCTCCAACCATACATGGCATTTTTAACCACATAAAAATATTTCAAATTTAAAAAAATGAAACATCTCAATAACCCTAGTTTTAACATATTTTATTTGCCTTAATAAAGTTCCCTCTAACAGTACATCTTACTAAGATTAAGCTAAGATATTTGATACCAATAAAACTCAGTTTTAAGAACACTCCAAATTCTATTGCATAGTTGAAATAAGCAGCAAATATAAAGTTTGCCAGAAAATTCTTAGTTAAAACTTTTAAATGTAGCTTTAATTTCAAGGAATTTGCAATGGTTTTTGTTGTTTAAGTTTTTATACTCTTACAGTAACTGCCATTTACCGAGTGCCTAATATATGCCAGGTATTTTATAAACAATCTCTAATCCTTAAAACTCATTTTACAGATAAGGAAATCAGCTGCGAAGTGTGAAATACCCACAATCATATACAAGTTAGTGGAGAGCTGGGATTAAGACCCAAGTCTAAAATCTAAAGTTCTCCTAAACCATACTCTTCTTATCCATTCAACCAATAGTAAGCACCCACTATGTGCGAGGCACTGTTACAGGCACTAGGGCACTTACTATGCATCAAGCAGTGTGCTAAGGGATTTAAATCCTATTTAATAATCCTCACAACAAAGTTGTAGGTACAGTTATTCCCTTGATAGATAAAGACACTTGAGTCTGAGAGGTTAAGTAACTTGCTTAAGGTAACTTGACTAGGAAGTGGCAGTAATGGAGTGGGAACTACAAACAACATGACTCTGAAACTGTTAAGGACTGTATTACATTGCTTCAAGGCATGACCAAATAAAAGTGCCTAAGCAGACCTTTGAAGAAAATTTTTGGAAAGGCTTGGGGGGCAGGGGTGCTGGAAATATTGCAAGGTCAAGCTTGTCTTTTATCTAAACAAAAGGCACAGCCAGTTGTGGTGCAATAATGAAATGAGCAGTAAACTTTGCAAGAGTTCAAATCTAGACTCTGACACTTGCTGTGGGGCCACCAGGAAAGTACTCGAGTTCTGGGAACTCCAGGGTCTTCTTTACGTATAAAAGGGAAATCCTGCCATCTCTCCTCTGGGGTTGTGAGAATGAGGATTGGCAGTGCAGTGGCTGACATGATGGACTTTGAGTTATAAGGTATATCGGCTGTCAACCAATCTGAACATCAGAAAACAGGAATTAAATTATAGTTGCATTGTAAATAGTCACATCTCTCCCTAGAAGTAAGGGGGCAGTTTGCACGTAGGCACCATCAATATTCAACCATGTCACAACTTCGAGCCTCAGTTTCCTCACGTGTAAAATGGGGTAACATCTCCAAGGGCTAGGTGAGGCAAAATAAACATGTGAGAAGACACCTAGACATAGTAGAATGCAAACCCTCGGAAGCACGTTTGCTCATTTCTTTTTCCTAAAATTGTTGAAATGCCAAAACTTTTGTTTCTTCTTCATTTATTTCTAGACGCCATCTGGGCTCAAGGACTTATAGGAAGTCATAGGCCTTACAGGGACTCACCAAAAAACAGAAACTTGCAAGCACAGACCCAAAGTCCCCTTCCTCAGCTAGGTCCGGAGGCAGTTTACCTATATGAACAAGGACACCCAGACCAGTCCAAAATGCCGGCGAGACTGCGAGGTGCTGCCTTTTGTACTCGGTGCCAGATACGGCCTATGGGATGGGAAATGCCACTTCCGGGGGCTCGTGGGCTGAAAGCTGGCGGGGCACGCGTGGATAAATACCGCGGGGGTGGACTGCAGCCGCGGAGAAAGGCAGCCAGGAGAGAAGGGCCTGCCCAGTCCGGCCGAGGAGGCGGGGAAAGCGAGGCTGGAACACACCCTATACCGCACGCCTCGAAGGTCTCCGCTGCAGCTGGAAGACAAGGCGGCTTTGGCAGGGGCAGCGCGGGGGACACCTTTCGTCCCCGCACAGGAGTCCCGTCAGGCGCGGCGCCCACAGCCGACCCCTCGGCTCGCCGCGGCCTGACAAGGCTTGCCCCTACGGCGCCGCCCTCCTGCAGGCCGGGGTCGCCGTCTTCCCAACCCCCCACACCTCGGAAGAACCAAGCGGGAAGGCGACAGCGAGACCGACACTGCGGAAGGCCCGGGTTACCTGGGGGGTTGCTGGTGGCTGGGCAGCTTTCCGGGCGGGAGGGGGGCGTCAGGACGAGGAAGAGGAGTGCGGAAGCAGCGAGAGAGGAGGCGGGGGAAGTCGGCCAAGGCCACCGGCAGGTGGGCGGGCTGTACGAAGAGGTGCAGACCCGGTGGCAGCAGTAGCGGTAGCAGCAGTAGCGATGGCAGCAGCGACTGCTCCCGCGGCTCCCCTTGGTTCTTCCTCGGGCTGGTCCAAGATGGCGGCGCTCCCTGCACAGGGTTTCCTGTCACCCTCGCAATGGGCCGGACCACAAAAGAAGGGGGGGACGGATGCGCGCGCAGCTGGCGGTGCCCGGAAGAGGGTTGCCGAGGCCCGGCAGGTTAGCCACGCCCCTCCCACGGCCCTCCCCTCTGGACTTGTCGCGCCGCCGCCGAGTCCTGCCCCACTAGCCCTCGCGCGTCAAGGGGAGGAGGAAAGCGCTAATAGCAAGCGCTGTCGTGCGTCCTCGCATCCTAGGGAAGCTACTGCGCAGAATCGCGGAGAGCTTGTCTCGTGCTGAGGTCCGTCTGGGTCTTGGTGGTTGGGGTTTGTCGTTCTGGGGACATTTTACTGTTTTTGATGCCAGTGACTACCTCTTACTGGACGCTTACTGTAAACCAGCCTCTGTGCTACGTGTTCATTTACTGCACTTACTCAACGACTATTCATTCATTGAGCGCTTGATATACAGCGGTGAAAGCAGCAGCAAGTCCCTAACAACCCATTCTACCTATTTTATCGATGACAAAACTGAGGTTCGGTGAGATCAAGTCACTTGTCCAAGATCACGCAGCTAGAAAGTGGTCCTTTCTGCACTGTTTCATTTCTGTCCCTTTTAATCTTGCTCTGGAGGTGTGTTTGATGAGAAGAGGAAAATTGTGACCACATTTTTTATGATTTGTCCACATTCCCCATCTTCAGACTTGATCTATCATCATTTTCCCAGAAAGTTTAGCACACTTGCCTGCAGGGCAGCATTATAACTTTCATAGACCTTGAGCAACTTTGCCTTCGTGGGTCCCTTCCTCCCTTTAAAACAAAAATTTCTTTTAAAAGAATTAAAAATATTTTTGTGAATCCTTAAAGTATTGTGGATTCTAGGCACTGTGCCTACTTTGCCTAATGAAAAAGTCAACATTGCCTCAGTTCTTTCCAAATGTAGTTTAAGCTTGCTTTTGGTGTTCAAGGCCACTATGAGTTTATTGGGAAAATGTATGGCAATTGAAAATCTTTTACTTTCTGAAAGGCTGGGATGAATGAAATGGCCTGCTCTGCCATTTACTAATAATATGCTTTTGATTGATTTCTCAGACTCTCAGTTTCTTCTGCAAAATTAGATATCTTCCTCACATGGGTCCATGTGAAAATTAAATGAGATGAAATATGCAAGATTCCTGGCATAAAGTAAATGAAAATGATTATTACATGCTAATCTAATCTAAGGTGAGATTGAAATCTCTTCCAGCCCTAAAAGTCTGGAATGCTTCCATTCCCATATTCTTTAATAAGAATGTTTTTTGTTATATTGTAACATTTCTGAAATCAAGAAATTTACCTGTGCCAAACAGAAAACTGAACTAATTTTCATGCGAAAAATATCCTTGACAATTTCTCAAGAAAGGACCACAATGGAGATCGATTTTTGTCTCTTAGTTTTCTTCTGGCATTGCTTTTTCTTTGGTTGACTGCCAGATGAGGTGGTTGGGTCAGATACAGAGGCCATGCACATGAAAAATAGTGTGTCTCTGAATGTGAGAATCACTCTGAGTGTGGCAAAATGCTCACACCATGAGATCCACATGGAAACTGAGACCTATTGAGAAAATAACGGGTGCAACTCTTTGATCTCGTGCTTACCCCAAGCCATGCACTCATTTAGTAAAAGAGAGGGCATATTCAGTATTTAAATTATTTCTTTATTGCTTTGTTTGATCTTGTACATGTAGTTAAAATCATGTAAGTTAAAAGTTAGATGTGGGATGTGTGATACACTGTATTGAAGTGATGGTGACTCTCATAATGACACAAATGACAGATGCTGTAAAAAACTGAAATTTCATCCTACTTGCAAGCTAATGGGTTAGACTGCACAGTTTCCTGAATGCAGACAGAAGACATGAAACTCCTGGTTCAGAGATGAAGAACTTGATTTGCAACACATCAAGCAGCCTGAGCATCATTGTATTTGCATCAGTTCCATTTGCCCCCGAGTCCTATGAAAGTGATGTGGATGGGTCCAGATGGATGCCTGCACACACAGTTGGTTGTGTTACAGGAAAGGTATCCTGACCTTAGGGAACCCAAATCTTCTATAAAGTAAGATTTTATGTCCTTTGCTCCAGAGAGAGAGACTATCTCTGTCTTCCAAGGCTGTTTGCTCTACACATATCCTTGAAAAGATATTCTGAAACCAAGAGCAAACAGTGCCTTTGCTTGCAAGATTGCAGAAACCCGAGAGACCCATGGAGGATTATCTCTCAACAAGAGCAAGATCTTGTTATATTATGTTATATTTGACTGTATATGAGTGAATTGTATGCTATGGAGGAAAGACTATGATTTTGAGAGTCATACTGACCTTAACTCCATTTCTAGCAGCTTTTATTAGCTGTATGACCTTAGTCAAATCACTTCCCTATCTCAGCTGTAAAATGACAAATCAACTCTACAGAGTTGTTCAGATAAACTGAGAAAGTATAACTGAAAGTATCTGGCACAATATTTGGAATAGTCTAAGCATTCAAAAAATGCCCACTTCTTCTATCCTTCCTTTTTTCGCTGATTCCCTTGTATTTGTAAATAAGGTGCACGGTTAGGGCTCTGCCACCACATCACTCCTCCCCATGTCCAAGTTGGGAAGAAGCAACTTCTTGGGTCCCTGTTTGTATTAATTGGGATACAGTTGCTGTAACTTAAGAGACCAAAAAATGAAAGTGGCTTTCACAAGAAAGCAGTTTATTCCTCGCACGTAGAAATCTGGTAGGCAGTCTAGGGCTGCTATGGCAGCTTGATGGTAGCAATTTTTAGGCTCCTCCTTGGTTGTTGTACTGCCAGCCAAAAACATAACTTCTATATCATTGTTCAGCTGCTACCATCGGGTCCTATTCCAGTCAGCAAAGGGGAGAAAAAGAAGTGGATAGCCTGTGCCTTCCCTTTAAGTGTATAATCCAGAAGTTGTACACATCACTTCTGCTCACATTCTATTGATGAGTCATGTGGTCATATCTAGCTGCAAGGGATGCTGGAAAATTTATTCCCCATTCTGAGGAGGATTATTATTAAAGGGGAAAGAAAAGAACAGATATTAAGAAACAACTAGCCATTTCTGCCATACTACCATTGTTTTCCTAAAAGAGCAGGTATCATAATAGCTTAAAGGCCTGGGGAAGCTGGAGTTAGACCCTGAGGCCACCAAGGAAAACAAGGATTGGGACCAGCCGTAGACCACAAAATCCTTCCAATGTAATTCCCCCAGAATAACCATTTTGGAATCTGTGAAGGGTTCTGAATTAATAGTATCCCCTTGCCTTGTCTAGGTTCTAGACAAGTTAATGAATAAAACAAGAGGCAGTAAGAGGCCACAATATCCCCTTAATTACTGTTATAAGCCAGGCGGAGAAGAGTATTTTAGAGTTTGTAACAGAAGGGGACCACCAATAGTGAATGCCAGAAATGGGCTGCAAAGTACCAGGTGAACCACTCCTAGTAAGAAGAAGCAAGAAAAGTTGAGCATGACCCGGTGTTGTTTTCAAATT
>PVKY010013915.1:0-10814 GCA_004027775.1 Bradypus variegatus | reverse complement strand
GGTAAAGGGTCTAATTAATTCCTAAATGTATTTAATGAATGAGTGACTCAGGTAAATGTTAACTTCTGCACAGAAGCCTTGCTTGACCCTGCCTCCCCAGACTAGTCAGTCCTCTCAGCTACATGGTCTGATGGATCCCTGTGATTTTCCTTCATAGCACTTATCCCAGTTGTCAGCTAGATACATAATTGTATAACTGGTTGTGAAGGGCTGTCTCCCCTCAAGTTATAAGCAACTTGAAGAGTGGGGACCATGTTTGTCTTGTTTAGCAGCAGAGCCAGAGTTAGACCCATTAATATTGGATGGATGGATGGATGGATGGTTGGATGGATGGATGGATTGGATTGGATTGGATGGAGGGAGATGGATGGATGGATGAATAGAGATGTGTGGATGGATAAATGAATAATTGGAGATGTATGTGGCTAAGTGGAGGGATGGTGGGTGAATGCAAGTGTTGTTGGATGGAGATATAGGTGGGTGGGTGGCTAGGTAGTAGGTAGATGGGCAAATGGATGGATAGATTGATGGATGAATATGTATATAGATGAGTGGATGGATGGATGGACAGAAGGACAAATGGATGAGTGAATAGTTGAAGAGCCCACTAGGCTAAGGGAACATCCTGTCTCCCCTTCAAAAGGTCATTAAATTGATCTCACTTATGAGCTTCCCCTCCACTTAAGAGACAAGCCTGGGAAACAGATTTTCATATGAAGCTAGTCAGGGTAGAACTCTCTGCTCAGACCGAACATGCTTGCCCAGTTAGCCACTCCACAAGTATTTTATGGTGTGCCCCCGCCAGGCCTCAGGGAGTAGGGAAAGGGCATTCTGAACATGATGTAGGAAACTTGGTGTATTTAAAGGACTCCGTTTCCAAACAGAAGAGTAAGAGTACTTTTAGAGAACAAACTTGTCTCTCTGAGTTTTTTTGTTTTTTTTGTTTTTGTTTTGCATTTTATATGATATAGAGGAAAGAGGGCAAGAGAACAGTGACTCCAACTGAATTTTCACTTACTGTGCCCACACTTGATGCTTTATAGGCATCTGTTTCCATCCTTACAACAACTTCATGAGGGAAGTATTAACGCTATTTACAGCAAAAGCAACTTTGGCTCACAAAGTGGAAGGGACTTGCCGGAGGTCCCACTGCTCCTAAGTAGGAGAGCTATTTGAATCCAGATCCTCTGATCCTGAGGCCATGCTCGTTCCACTGGGCCTGGCCTCTGGCTTTGAGACATTCACAAGTCTGCATTAAATGATTAGAGCACTTTTCCTGGAACTCCCTGAGAATGTGCTGTGCCCTGTCTATCACAGCCTGCGCAAACTGTCTCCCAGGAAAAAATGAATTGCAGAACCGGGATTGCAGCTCTCAACACTTGTTTCCGACCCTACATCCATCCACTCGTTCCTGCATCAGGTGTTTATTGAGCACTGACAGTATCCCAAGCACTGACTTTCCAACTCTGAGCAGCACTCTTCTCCTCTTACAGCCTCCATTTCATCTGTCACCCAAGAGTATAATGCTTGCCCTGGGAAGCTTGCAGGTCTTTTTTTTTTTTTTTAAATACACAAGATGATATGTATAGTTACATATGGGTTTTGAATGGGTAATAGCATATTATACCAATATTCAGTATGGCTGGCCTGATTTGTGTGATTAAAGAGGATCTGTGGTTAATGTGTGTGTGTTCCCCTGTCTGACAGTAGCCACATTTTCAATAATGTCATTTTTCACAATCTGAGTGCTTTAAACATACCTTCCCACTTTGTTCACTTAAAACCACTATACATGGTAGAGCATAATGGGCAGGAGTTTCTGCTGTGGAACCACAATTCCATTATCACACCTAGGAAATTTTTAAGTGACATAAAATATTATTTAATATGTGGTACATATTCAGATTTCCCCAGTTATCTTCAAAATGAGCTCTTCAATGGGTCCATGAGGGTAGAGCTATTTTTATTACCAACACTAAGATGTTATTTGCCTTTTTCACTCTAATTCTTTCATGAGTGGAGTTTCTTTCAATGGAGCTTTCCAGAGACTGCACGCTGTGTGATGATGTTATTTTGGTAGTTGACGGAATATGGGCTTGTATATCCTTGTTTTAAATATGTCTCAGCTTCACTGTCTAATATGGTAAATATCTATACATATAACCCACATAAACAAAAGCTCTTTGAGGTCATTAGTGATTTTTAAGAATGTAAAGGGGTCTTGGGACCATAACATTTGAGATGCATTGAATTAGAAGTATGAGAGACTCAATGAATGTTTGTCAAATAAATGAGTGAAAAGAAACCACTAAATTTAATGACCATTTCTCACCCACCTAACTCAATTTAGAGTTTCATGTAAAGAGAGGTCATGTTGCATTCTTCTCTGTACATGCCTCTTTTTTCCAGGATAATAGGGTTCAGCCTCATTCATTTATTCAGCAAACATTTGCTGAGCATTTGTCATGGGCCAAGAACTACTCTTGGGATAAAACCTGGTACCTGCCCTCAGAAAGCTCTTAATCCAGTGAATGAGACAGATAAGTTTGCAAATAGTACCAGAAGTGTGAGCTCACTGCTATGAGAGAGGTCTTCCCCAGCAGGAATATGGTAGAAGAAAGGAAGACACGATTGACACTTCAATTTGCAGGAGACAGTAAAGGGATGGATTTCGGGGTGATGTCACAACAGGGAAGTGTGATTTCTTAAGTTGAGTCTTGAAAAAGAAGCATTTGCCCAACTGATATGAGTGGAGGAAGGGCATCCTTCGCAGGTATTACAGCTTGTGCAAAGGCTTAGCTATGTGAATATGCTTTGTGTTGTAAATAATTTGGCATGTCACTGGCATTGGGTGCTCAGGGGTGATGAGGCTGAGGTGGAGGAAAGGTACCATCATCCAGGGCCTTGAGTGCCACAGGTGGGAATGTGTGGGAGCTTCCAGGCCTGTTGCCTCCTGTCCTGCCCTTCAGACCATGGCAAGAGTCCGGCATGGCCTTCAGGGCTCTGCATGACGTGATCACTTCCTTTCACTCAACTCTCCTATGCCTTCCTTGCTACGGCCACATTGGCCTTCCCTGAGTGCCTCAAATGGCTTCTCATCCAGGAGTATCACATAAGTTGTTCCCTCAGCCTAGAATGCTGTACCTCTACCCACTCTTTTTTTTTTAATTCGTTTTATTGAGATATATTCACATACCACGCAGTCATACAAAACAAAGCGTACATTTGATTGTTCACAGTACCGTTACATAGTTGTGCATTCATCACTAAAATCAATCCGTGACACTTTCATTACCACACACACAAAAATAACAAGAATAATAATTAAAGTGAAAATCAGTAATTAAAATAAGAAAGAACACTGGGTGCCTTTGTTTGTTTGTTTGTTTCCTTCCCCCATTTTTCTACTCATACATCCATAAACTAAACAAAGGGGAGTATGGTCCTTATGGCTTTCCCAATCACATTGTCACCCCTTATAAGCTACATTTTTATGCAATCGTCTTCAAGATTCGTGGGTTCTGGGTTGTAGTTTGATAGTTTCAGGTATTTACTGCTAGCTATTCCAATTCATTAGAACCTAAAAAGGGTTGTCTATATTGTGCGTAAGAGTGCCCACCAGAGTGACCTCTCGGCTCCTTTTGGAATCTCTCTGCCACTGAAGCTTATTTCATTTCCTTTCACATCCCCCTTTTGGTCAAGAAGATGTTCTCCATCCCACGATGCCAGGTCTACATTCCTCCCCGGGAGTCATATTCCACATTGTGCCAGGGAGATTCCCTCCCCTGTCTACCCACTCTTTTTGTCTAGGATCTACTATGGCAAATCCTCTAGCCTCAACTCAAATGTCACCACTTCCAAGAAGCCTTCCTTGATCACTCCCCAGATTAGTCTGGCCGCCCTGTTCCACACCCCAGTAGCACCATGGAGATCCCCTTTAGAGCACCATCTATAATTGGGCACCATCTGAATGTGCTGGGGCTGCCATGACAATGGACCACAAAGTGGATGGCTTAAAACAACCGCAATTCATTGTCTCACAGTCTTGGAGGCTGAAAGTCCAAAATCAAGGTATCAACAGTACCCGGCTTCCTTTGGAGTCAGAAGGGTTCTGGTGATGGCCTGCTGGTCATCTGTGGCCTAACTCAGCCTCTGCCTCCATCACGTGGTCATCTTCTGTCTCCTTCTGTGGCCACATTTCCTCTTCTTATAAGGTCACCGATCATATTGGATTAGGACCTACCCTGACCCAGTTCAGCCTCATCTTAGCTAATAACATCTTCAGAGATGCTATTTCCAAATAGGACCACAATGTTCTTGAGACTGGGGTTTAGGACATGAACATATGTTTTGGGGGCACACAATTCACTCCTTCACAGACATCTGCTGTGCACTGTGCTAGGATGGGTTCTCAAGGCACTTACAGCCTGGCATGACAGGCAGATGATAAATCATAAACAGACATAGGATAATTATTATTATAAGGCTAACACGTATAGAGCACTTACTATTTGCTAGGCATTGCTATACATGCCTTTTTTTAGCTATATTTTTATTATTTTGTTTAGATTTTTATATTATATTCTGCAAACTTTTTATTTTGAGAAATTTCAAACCTACAGAAAAGTTGGAGAATAGTGGACTGAACACCCTTTTATTCTTCACCAAGATTCACTAATTGGTAACATTTTACCACATTTGCTTTTTCTTCATAAAGCTTTTTTTCCTGAGCCAGTTTAGAGTGAGTTGAGGACATTTTGATTCTTCATCCATAGGTACTTCAGCATGCATCTCCCAAGAGCAAGGACCTTCTCCCCATAACTACCATTCCACTATCACACCCAGGAAAATTTAAACTGATATAAAGTATTAGCTAATAGATGTACATATTCAGATTTCCCCAGTTGTCTTCAAAATGCTCTTTTAGCTAGGCCCCCCACTCCTACCCCATCCGGGATCCAATCAAGAATCATGTGCTGCTTTTGTTTGTCACATCTAAGTGTGTTTAATATGTTAGTTACTCTTCCTAATGGGGGTGGGGGTAGAGTACTATTGTTATTCCCATTTGATGTTGAGGAAGCTGAGGCACAGGGAGGTTAAGTCACTTGCCCAAGTTACACAGCCAGAAAGTGGTGGAGCCTGTCGGCCTTGATCATCATTGATCTTTCTGGTTTCTCTGCATTTCCCTGACCCCAATGGTCTGTTCTCAATCCAGCAGCTGAAGGGATTCTTGTAAAAGACAAATCAGGTTAGGTCACCCCTCTGCTCAAAGCTCTACCATGGCTCCCTACTTCTCTCAGGGTCACCCCTCTGCTCAGAGCCCTACCATGGCTCCCCACTTCTCTCAGAATAAAAGCCAAAGTCCTCACAATTGCCTGCAAGGTCTTCCATGATCTGTCCCTGCCCCCCATTACCTTTATGACCTCATGTAGCCTGCTCTTGCCCTTCCTTGGCTCAGCCTCCTTTCTGTTCCTCTACACACCAGGCACACTCCTGCCTCAGGGCCTTTGCACCTGCTCTTCCTCCAGATATATCCGGGGTCATGCCTCACCTTCCTTCAAGTTTTACCCAAATGTTACTATCTCCATGAAGTCTTACCAGGCCACTTTGTTTAAAATCATCCAAGCACTTCCTGTCCCCCCTTCTTGTGTTAGCACTTATCACTAACATGTTATCTATTTTAGAGATTCATTTTGTCAATTATCTCCCCCACTAGAATGCAAGCTCCCTGAGGGCAGGGGTTGTCTGTTTGGTCTGCTGCCGTGTTCCAGCCCTTAGAGCCTAAGTGGACACATGGTAGCTGCTCACTAAACAGTCATGGCTCACCCTGGTTACTGTCCCTGCAGCATGTGTTCTGTGAGGAGTGCCTCTGCCTCTGGCTGGACCGTGAGCGCACCTGCCCGCTCTGCCGCTCAGTCGCCGTGGATACCCTGCGCTGCTGGAAGGACGGAGCCACTTCTGCACACTTCCAGGTGTACTGAAACAGAAGATGAGGAACTGAAGTGCAATCCCAGGCCAGCCAGGGAGATGAGGGAGGTTCTGTGTTACTGAGTCCAATCCTGGGGGCTTCCCAGAAAACAGGGCTCCAGCACTTCCTCTCCTACTTCCCACCTCCTGCCTTCCTCCACCTCTGACCCTTACACCTGGTCCCGTCCTCCCCGCCTTCACCTTCCACTCTATCTGTGACATAGCTAGTGCATCCTTCCCCCTACAGATGGAGAAGTCCTCCCACCCCATTGCAACACAAGCAACTAGTAATACATGATGTCCAATCTATTGATTATTTGAACTCATGGTGACCTCGTGTCTTATGCTCTAAACTGGGGAGGGGTCTGAAAGTCATACCTACCCCCAGAATGGCCCAGGTCCATGGATTAGAATCACTGTGAAGCATTTTCAAAATGCAAACCCTGGCCCCACCTTAAATGTGTAATAATTTGATGTACCAAACACTTAGTGTGTGCTAGGCACAGCATCAGTCCTCCACTTGGATTACCTCCTGTAAGCCTCATGAATACATTATTTCCCCCATTTTACAGATGTTGGGAAACAAGCACAGATCTTGGTGTGGTGACTTTCCCATGGTCACCCAGCTAGCAATGGTGGACTGAGTTAAGAGCCCATATCAACCACCTTGAGACACTCCAGACATGGGGCCCAGCAGAGGTTTTTTTTTAAAAAAGCACAATAGGTGATTCTGACACCTACACCTGGTTAAGAATCAGTGGTCCAGGTGTGTGGCATGTTAGAGTTGGGCTGTATTGAGCATCTAATGGTGAACACGAGCTCCTAAAATCTAGTCGTAGCTGGGTCCACCAAAAGACTTGGCCCTTAAAATTGCTATTTTCCTGGGCTCTGGCTGGGATGTTGAATCACATTTGAGTATCAAGAAAGGCCAGCTTTAGCCCAGATGTGGGTACCACTCAGTCTCCACACCCACCTTTACTTCTCTCCTCCTCCTCTTATTTTTCTCCTCCCCCTCACCTAAGTCTCAGGCTGCTCAATGGCTTCTTCCCTGGCAACCTTCAGAGCAAAAGGGATGATCCATGTTATGGATTTTTCCATCAGCCAGGGTGACAGCTCAGAGCACAGTAGCAATCAGTGTTTCTGTAATCTCTGTAACAGAACTACTCCACCTGTGAACCCCTCCTGACTTTGAAATCTGAGATGAGATGGCACAGGTGACCCCACAGAAGCCACTGGAATCTTGTCTGCCCTACCCCTCTCCCAACTCTATTCTCTCATTGTCAACCTCAGCACAACAGTCTGGCGCCAGCAGCATTACAGAGAAAGCAATCTGTGCGGCTAGTAAGCAGATGAGCATGCAAGCCCCAGGAGGGATGCTGGGAAGCCTGGTTGCCACCTCACCCTCAGCCAGTATTAACACACTCCCCCACCCGAATAGATTCAGGGCACTCGCCCCTGCGGGCCACCAAGCCACGACTTCTTCCTTTGCTTGACAACCTTGGCTCTCTTTTGGTACCCAGCAAGACATCCCTTCCAGGGCAGCATGGCATCTTTCAAGCTCCGTTACTATGGAAATGGCCGAGATGTTAGAATCCCACTTGCCTGGATAATCAAGTAGGAAGGGGAAATGGAGGGAGATGGGACCGGATGGACGCAGCTGCTCTGTTCTCTCCACCCTGAGGAAGAACTGAAGGGAAGCAACAGGAGCTTCTGTAACTGGTTTTTATCAGAAAAATCTCCCTGCCTGCAGATGCCGTCAAGGAGACATGATAAATTAGCGCTGGGAAAGACTTAGGAAAGCGGCAGAGTGTGATGGAGAAGATAAAGCAGCCTGTTGGGAGTCAGACCTGTGATTCTGATTCCCAACAATGCAAGGCTTTGAGAAGTGTCTACAGCTCCCTGTAGCCATCTCCATGGTAATAAAACCTGGAATATTATCTGCTGGAACCAAGGACACTAACAGTGTAGGTTTGTACGTTACTGGTGAATATGCCAATGGTTTTGCCAAATACATCCATGCCACCAAAAAAAATTTTCTCTAACATTCTGCAAATAATGAGTCATGCCTCTGACACTGTAAAGAATGTGACGTGGGGAACACGCAGGGGCAAGGGGATGCCTTCACTTAGGATTTTCTTTATTCATTCTCTACCTAGGTCTGGGGGTTTTCTTTTGGGCAGAAGGATTTAACTTGAAAATGAAAAGTAAACTCTGCTAATTCATAGTTTTCCAAATGTCAAAGAAGGAAATCGGGCTATGTGTGTTCCCCCAACAGAAGCGTCAAAGCAGCCAAGAGCCGCCATTGGAAAACAAGAGCAATGCACTCTCCTTTACCTTTCTTGGCTCTGCAGCTCGTTTGTTAGAAGAAGAAGTAATCAAGCAGTAGGTTCAAAGTGTTCTGCTCTCAATATTTGATGATTCACTGGCTTGATGACCTTGGAAATGGCTTTCTTAATGGAAAAGATGTTGAGAATAACACACAAGAAAATAAAAAGGCAAGATTTGGACCTGGATGTATCAGCTTCATCACCTTCAAAGGAGGAGGGTGTGCTGAGCACACGGAGACGCTCAGGCGGCCAAGACTTGGGACTGGAAAGAGGAAATGTCAAGTGATTCCTGGAATCTTTTAGTACTTTTGCTCTCGACCAAACAGCTGTCTTTGGTGTTTTGAATGTCTCCTTAAGTTTCCATCTGCCTATAAATATCATCCATCCATGTAATTTATGTCTGTGTTCTTGATTTCTCCTTTCACCTCTTGAAGCCAAGTGGAACTGTTTTAGGAGAAATGAGAAACATTTAGTATGGTGGGTGGTTATCTTATGTTGGTTTCTCCCCAAAACAGACCCGTGAGGTGCATGTGCTTTATTAAGGAAGTGTTCCCAGGGGGGACCAGTAAGCAAATGAGTGAGACAGATCAGGGAACGGGGGGGCAGTCCAGCAAGGGAGCCACTTCCAAGGAAGCCTCAGCCTCAACTTGATCCCACGGGGAGCTCTGGAGTGTAAGTTGCATCTCAGAGTGTCCCACCC
This sequence comes from Bradypus variegatus, assembly GCA_004027775.1. NCBI lineage: Eukaryota > Metazoa > Chordata > Mammalia > Pilosa > Bradypodidae > Bradypus > Bradypus variegatus. The sequence continues at coordinate 1,820 of PVKY010013915.1, read as the reverse complement.
CAAGAACAGCCAGTCAATCCTTGTTTATGGATTGATGGGGGACCTCCCAAGGACTTCAGTGTCCCCAGTGAGGAGGCCTCAGTAGCTGAGGACAAGACTCTGAAGGTCACAGGTGCCAGCAAGGCTGCAGAGCCAGAGCACAGGACTGGCAGAAGGGATCAGAAGAGGTCTCAGTGGGGCACCAACAGTGCCCCTACAGGGTTAACTGTAGGTTGTGTGGACCCAGGATGTATATAGGTGCCTGATTATGATGTATATTTAAATGTAAATTAAACATTAGATGACAATTCATACCTCTCAAGGCAACATTAGGAGGCCAGCCATAAAAGCATCATCAGCCGGAATCATTTGGTTGCAAGCCTTAGAAAACCAGCACAGACTGGGAAGATTGGGGTGTGCAGGACCCAGGGGCTGGGACTCGCTCTACCTAACATGCAATCAGATACCCCAAATAGTCTTTGGGAATCAACCTTCCAAAAAGAAATGAAAACACAAAGGCCTTGGCTGGAAGTGCACAACCAATTTTTTAATAAAGTCATTACAAATATGTATGTACAAAGCGTCTCCACGGTATGAAATTCCTCTTACAAAAGAGCACAATGAACCAACAATGTCAGAAACCACAACGGAATTTACCCAAGATTATTGCCACTCCGGCTGAGCCAGAGGCCTCACCAAAGTTCCAAATGCCCCACAGCCATCCTTAGCGCGCACACACACATGGACTCCTTGGTGCTTATAGTGCAAGAGACCTTGGGAGAGGGACAAGAAGGAGGCAAGAAAAGCTTCCCCTGTCCTAGGAAATAAGATGGACAGGCCCTGTTTGCAGATTAGATGTTCCTCTGGGGACCTTATAGAAACCAAGGTTAGGAAAGGAATACATAAAATCCCAAAGTAAACCAGCCTGCCCCAAGTGTCCTCAGATGTGACACTCTTTACCATGGACCTAAGTCAGGCTCCCCTGCTCCCTGCTGGGTCCCATGTGTGAGCTCCCCTCTGATCTAGCAATGCCATGGAAGCACATCATAAAGGGAATCTGGTGTGGCACAGCCTTTAGCTCATGGGCTTTGGGGTTACACTTGAATTAAAATCTTGGCTCAGCCACTTAGCTCTGTGTGGCCTTGGTCCAAGCTGCTTAGCCTCTCTGAGCCTCAGATTCCTTGGCTATAAAATGGAAATAACAGTACTATCTTCTAGAGTTGGTGTGAGGAATAACTGAGGGGAAGACATATAGAGCACTCAGCCCAGCCCCTGGGACTGGCAGGCACTCAATAAATGGTAGCTTTTTAATAAAACTTGTATAAAGCAGCAAGAGCCAATCTTTTCCTGCTGGGAATGAGTTGAGATCACAGGCTTTATAATAGCTTTCAGCTGATAGCATGGCTTTCAGCAAATACTAGAGAACAACCTGCCAGCAAGGCTTGGGGTCACAGTGGTGACCTGATAAATCTGTTAAAAATTGTGAACCAGACTGGAAAGGGACATTTAGCATCGTCTGGTTCCAAGCAGGGTTGCTCCTCCATAATCAATAACAGTCTTTTCCAAGACAGGATTCTACAACCTGGCACATTGTAGATGCTCAATAAACATTTGTTGAAAGAAAGCACTAAAATAAACTTTGAGTTTAAGCTTTAAAATGACACATTTACATCAACTTCCTCCTAGACCAAGGTGTCTAGCCCACTCTTCTCACCTCCTCCCAGCTTCTGATCCTCTGGCTGGCCCAGGCTGACTTAAGGGAACATTCAAAAAAGTAATGAGTCTCCACAGAGAAGAACAAAGCCCCATCTTATGGTCACGGCAGCTCCTGATTTTAGGCA
>PVKY010013914.1:0-10806 GCA_004027775.1 Bradypus variegatus | reverse complement strand
TGACACTTTAGATTCTTTGAGTAAACTAGATTTTAAAATGGTGTGGTACATTTTTGTACCGTATTTGTGAGACAACCAGAAGTGTGAACAGATTAATATGAAGGAATTACTGGTATTTTTAGAGATGTGATAATGGTGTTGTGCTTATATTTTTAAAATGATGCATAATATGATGCCTGGGACCGGCTTGAAAAAATACAGGAGGAGGGAGGAAATGGGCATGGGTGGGGCAGGTGGAGCATGGGGAATGTTTATTGAAGCTGAGTGACAGGCATATAGGAGTTCTGTTTTTATTCTTTATGTTGGTGTTTGCTCAGAATTCTCATGCATGCATTGGTGGAGGCAGCTTCTGTTAACTTTATCTTCTTACCTTCTTTTGTGTTTTAGATGCCAGACCAATTTGATCAGGCCATTGTACTGAACCAGCTGAGATACTCTGGGATGCTGGAGACGGTGAGAATTCGAAAAGCTGGGTATGCAGTCCGAAGACCCTTTCAGGATTTTTACAAAAGGCAAGAGGGGGCCGAATGGATCCTTGTTCTTTTTAAAGGGACTTGGAAAACAGTTCATCTTAGCAAAAGGTGACACTGTGCATCCTTATATCGCAGATATAAAGTGCTGATGAGGAATTTGACTCTGCCCGAGGACGTCAGGGGCAAGTGCACGGCCCTATTGCAGCTCTACGATGCCTCCAACAGCGAGTGGCAACTAGGGAAGACGAAGGTAAAATTATGGGAAAAGAACCACCGTCACCTCCACGTGCCTAGGAAATGTTAAAATGATGCTCACAGGTTTAATGTTTGATGGCACTGCTGCTTGATTATTTTTTACCATGGGGAACATACTCATGTTATCATGCCCACCATAATTTCTGTCTTCCAAACGGTTAATATTTTATTTGAAGTCCACAGATACTCTTTTGTTTTTGCTCAGGGACACCTCGAAGCATCTGTTCCTAAGTGTTTTTGTGTGTGTGTTTGTTCAGGAGATCAACAGATGTCGGCTGATGAGTGAGTCAGTGCCACAGAAGCATGGGTGGTCTCCAGAGTCTTAGGATTGTTAGACCTCAGACCCTTCTCAGTTTGCATAATTCAAATACTGGCTGTTAGGCCCACAGTGTGGGAAGCATTGTGGAGGAAGGCCAACAGACAGGTCTCGAATTCCATAGATTGCCAAAACCCAATCCAGAAGGCCGAGTGAAATACGGTCTTTGAACTTACTGGTCATATCTTTCTGCCCTTGAAGAATGTTTTCCTGGTTAGGGATTTAAGATATAAACATTGAATGGGGTAGAGATGGCAAGCAGAGGCATTGTATTAGCTAGCTATTGCTGTGTAACAAATTACCACAAACTTAGCATCTTTAGACAACACACATTAATTCTCTCACAGTTTCCATGCATCAGGAATCTGGGCACGACTGAGCGGGGTCCTCTGCTCAGGGCCTGACAAAGCTGCCATCAGGACGTTAGCTGGGCTGTGTCACTTTCTGGAGTTCAGGGTCCTCTTCCAAGTTCACAAAGTTTTTGGCATAATTCTGTTCCTGTGGTTGGAGGACTGAGATCCCCATTTATTGCTGGCTGCCAGCCAGGAGCCACTCATAGCTGGTAGAGCTTCCTGTATTCCTTATTATGTGGTTCTCTCACAAGTCCCTCTCAACAGGAGACCCTCTCACTCCAGTACAGAGTCTTATATGATGTAACATAATCGTGAGAGAGGTGTCCCATCGCCTTTGTCATAAACTGTTGGCTAGATGCGAGTCTCAGCTCTCACCCACACTCAAGGATGTAACTCATTGGGGGTCACCTTCAGGTGTGCCCAACACAGGTGCATTGTCCCCTCTGACTGGAATTTTACTCCCCACTCATTTGGCCAACTCCTCCTTCAGGTCTTGCCTTAGACATAGACGTTGAAATGAAACTGTTTTTTAACAACCCACTCTTACCCCCAAAACTTAGGTAAGCCCCCGTTTATGTGCCCCCCCAGCACCCTATGCTTAGCCCTGTCCTAGCACTTATCATGCCATCTTGTCATTACCTGTTGGCTTCTTCATAACTGCCCAGTGGAGAATGTAGAGTTGAATTATTGCTCCTATTTCCGTTCGGTGCACATAGTAGGAGCTCAATCAGTATTTGTTGAGTGCTGAAAAACTTAATTAAATTGTGCAGTATAATCTCCTTGAAGATAAGAATACAGCTTCTCTAGGAAAGAGATCACCATTCACGGAAATGATCGGGAGAGTATTCAAGAAAAGGAAACCTTTAAACGAGTAGTTATGTTTTAATTGGTAAAAAGTTGGAAGTAGAAGTAGGGTGTAAGTCTTTTAGTCCACAGAAATATTAGGAAGTAATTAGAAATGTTAAAGCATTTAAATTTGTGTCCTCTAAATGGCTTTGACCTTGACCAATATTTGACCCTCATTGTACACTAGCATGTGTCAGCATTGTCACCAGAAGTTCTCTGTATTTTAAGCTGTGAATCTCTAATGAACAGCTTGATCTTCAGGTACAGAAATCACAGTTGTACTTAGAGGAGGAGGAGGGCAGTGTTGTAATCAACATATGCTGAATTCAGATTCAACATAACACCTGGTCTGAATTGGCCGACATATAGAAAACATTTAATCCTTGAAGACAAGAATTCCTGTATGTCACTGTGAAGTGTTCTGAAATTCTGAAAGATGGTGGGAGGCCTATGGGAATCTCAGTGGAGCAGCCTATGCAGGGGATTCTGATATATTTCCCCATTAAGAAGTTGAGTTTCTAGGGTGCTGGAGCTAAGCCTTGCTCCCCTTCCCTCCCCTAGTTTTGACTTTCCCTTTGTCTCCAGACTCCAGTGCAGTTTTCTTTGACACATTTCACTTTTCTGACCTCCTAGATTCCATTGCAGGCCTGCTTTTCCCATCCATTTTATAGCAAGAAAGCCTGCAAGGGGTATTTTCATAAAGATAGCATCCTAGAACAAGCCATAGAGTCTTAAGCTATCCAGGTAATGGTGGGGAAAAGTCTCATAAGATTGTTCATGGTGGATATTGAATAAAATTAAGCTGAGGAGGTGCTTGAGGGTAGAGGAACTCAGACTGCAGTGGGCAAGCCTGTCCTTCCCTAAGCCACTTTGTAATGCCTCCTGCTGACAGCGCATCCATCCAATGTTCGCTGGGTCCAGCCAACTCCATCCTTGACCATGGCCTGGGATGTGGCCGCCTGATGCTCAACCCACCACTGACCTGGGAGAACTGGCGAGTTTTCCGTGTACAGTCGCACAAATCCAGGGTGGATATTCTTCATGAAGAAGCAGTCATGCAGCTAAAAGCATTCTGCTTCATTTGTTAGTGAAGGAGAGTCAACATAAAGATGTGGAAATTAGAAGGGAAATTTAATTCAACAGGTATAAAATAACTGTCAAATTGTGATCAATGTTGCTAAATGCTTTATCTCATTGTGGAACAGGACAAATAGTTCTTAAAATCTAAATAACAAAATGATACAAGCTCTTAGGCAGAGCCTAAGAGTTATCTTTTTAATGGGCATAAAACTAAAGCAGGATTTTTCACGGATTCTTATTCCAACCACAGTATTCTTTAAATTTCTGGTAAGAGATGAGAAATTTTTTTATATAGTTTTCCACTTGTTCACCTTGTAAGTTTTATCGCAAATAAGTATCTACAAACGTTTGTCTAATTATGTCACCACCAATACCATTATTCTCCCAAGATTTCACTTTGTCACTTTTCTTTTACTACTCAGCAGAGGAAAAACACTCGAGTCAGATACTTCATGCCAAAAAATACTCTTTGAAAGAGTAATTCAAATATTGTATGCAATAAGAGAAGCACCTAGAAAATTTTGATAGCAGTTTGCTTGTTGAATCTAATACTTTTTTAAAAATAGGGATTGCATTTTTTTAACTTTTTATTTTGAAATAATTTCAAACTTAGAAGACAGTTGCAAAAGTAATACAAAACCCACACAGGGAACTCCAAGATACTCAAATCCTCCAGTTTTAACATTTTGCCCCATATTATTCTCTCTGTCCATCCATCTATCTATTGATCTATGAATTTCCTAAACATTTGAGAGTCGGTTGTATATATCATGATAAGAGCCTATATTTTATGACTTTAGATTACATCTTCCTAGTAATATATTTTTATTGTATTTTACAGATGTCTTTAGGGGACCTGCTTTTGGTCCACGTTCTAATAAACACAAAGAGATTCATGGTTCTGAAACCCTTTTAGCATTATCAAACCAAGTACACTTTATAGTTTAGCTTATATCCTTTGTGTTAAAAAAAAAAACCACACGCACAGCTGGCTAAAGATACAGTCTCTTGATACATAAACAGAGCCTATTAATTGCATTGATAGGATGGGGATTGCATTACAGAATTTTCTGGAGAATTATTAGCACAGTTGATTTTTAGAAATGCTTAGGAAATGAGCAGGAATAGGTGATATGTCTGAATCACACGGCTGTTGGACTTTGTATTTGCTTTTTTTACCCAAATGTTAGTGAAGGTATGGAGCAGAGAGCTGGAAAATTGGGCCCTTAGGGGGACATAGTGCAACATTACAAGTCAGAATGAGGCCTGGCAGCCTAAAGCAAGATGGGGAGGGAGAGGTATGTCATTTAGTGCCCTCCCAAAATGCCTCCAGGCTGACCATCAACAAAAAAGCACAAAGATTTTCAGCATGAGTTTTCTTTTAGGGAACAATATGAAACTTCTTACCCCTTTGTGAAATCTGAAATTGCAGAATTAATAAGTCACCTTGACCAAAGGTGGGGGGGGTGTCTTAATATTTGCATATCTTTTCAAAACTTAGGAATTCAGATATAAACTGCCAGTCATTTGTGATAGCGGAATTAAGTTATAGCTAAGTGGTTCAATCCTGATTTAAAACCGAGATTTCAGAATTAGAGCCTTAATGTCAGTTTTTTTATGTGCATTCAAATTTGTGAAGCGCAGATGCCCCTACAGGCCTGAAGAGAAGGTTTCCATGTGACAGTAAACCACATTTGAGAAATTTCCTGGTTATTTTCCCCTTCCTTGTTCCCTTCCTTCCTTCTTTCCCTTCCTCCCTCCCTCTCTCCCTTCCTTACTTTGTTTTGAATGTAGCTTGTATCATTTTTGTTACTTACAACTATCAGAACTATTTGTCCTGTTCCACAATGAGATAAAGCATTTAGCAACATTGATCACAATTTGACAGTTATTTTATACCTGTTGAACCTAATCATATATATATTTTTTTAATTGGATCTTGTATTTTATTTTATTTTTTTTAATTTCATCTTTATGGTAGTATGTATTGTATTTTACAAATTAATCCATGACAGATAGGAAATTTAAAAACCAAAAAAACTCATTCCCACAGGGCGTTTGAGCAGCACTGTGTGGAAACCATGCTTGGCACAAGCATAAGGAACAAGACAACAGCCTTTCCCCCAGGTCTCTATTCAGAGATGTCTTCCTCTGCCTGCCATGCGTCTGAGTTCTCACACCACCTCTCTCCCGGGCAGGTGTTCCTCCGGGAATCCTTGGAGCAGAAACTGGAGAAGCAGCGGGAGGAGGAAGTAACGCGGGCCGCCCTGGTGATCCGGGCCCACATCTTGGGCTACGTGGCGAGGTACGAGCCCCCGACGCGGAGAGAGGCCATTAGACTTCCCTGAAGAGTCCACTGTTCCCTGTGTGCCACCAGTGTAGTAGCACGAGCTGTTTGCATTCAGTGGAAAATGGATCTGAGTCCTGGCTTAGGCCTGGAGTGGGGACCTGGCTCCTAACCAGCAATGCCAGCCCCCAGTTAGCGTGATCTGGGCAAAGGAAGGAAAGGGGGTGAGTCGCTTTTTGACGTCTCACTTGGGACAGTGACATTACGGGACTCTGTCCTGGTGTTTAAAAAGGTTTACCTGGTTCCTCTGCATCGTTTATCGAAGCCGCAGGCCCAGCCACTGTGCTGTCGTCTCACTGAGTCAACAGAGGCCCGTGCTCCAGTTGTTTGTGGAATGACAGTTGCTTTTCACATGCATTTTAGTTCTGTCCACCTGTGTGGAGCAGCAGGCCCCATGGAACCCGGCACATTACATTTTCTGAAATCCAAAGCTGCCCTGCTGTGGGGATTTTTTTTTCCCCTATGTGAACAGGAATATATGTCAAATCTCTTTTGGTCCTGTTTGCAACCCAACTGCCTGCCAACATATTCAAAGTAAGCATTAGGGGTTGTATGTTTATTTAGCCAAGATAATGCCAGAGTCCTTGCTCTCATTTTGTTTATTAGTATTCTTTTGTTTTTAGTCACTTATTTGGGGCAAAGGGGCCTCCATGTTCTCTCTAGATTCTATAATGAGACTGTCCACCCCAAACTAGGGCCTCTTTTGTTTTGTGGCATGAATGTAAACTCATTTGAATAGCTCGAAGCCTCATTACGGCAACAGTCGTTCTGTTGTTTTGTTTCGGTTTTCATTTTCAGAAAGCAATACAGAAAGGTCCTGTATTGTGTGGTGGTGATACAAAAGAATTATAGAGCATTCCTTCTGAGGAGGAGATTTTTGCACCTGAAAAAAGCAGCCATAATTTTCCAGAAGCAACTCCGGGGTCAGATTGCCCGGAGAGTTTACAGACAGCTGCTAGCAGAGAAGCGGGACCAAGAAGAAAGGAAAAAACGGGAGGAGGAAGAAAAGAGGAAACGGGAAGAAGAAGAGAAGAGGAAACGGAAGGAAGAGGAAAGGTACAGTTCATTTCCTGCTTGGATGAAGCAGAAGGATGTATTTTGAATTTTATGCTCAGTATCCATCCATGCAGCAGGAATTCCCAGTGGTTGCTGCAGAATCTCCTGTTTGAAACAGGAACTCTTGGTGGCTCAAGTGTAAAATTTTGGGGCAACATGAATGACCCAGTTCTGTGTGTATTTTTTTGGGGGGCATAGAATAAGTGTATCACCAAAGCAAGAAGCTGTGTCCTTCATGCTTTTAAGTTGTCTGTAGCAAAGCATTTAAAAAAAAGAAAAATTACATCTCTTCCCAAAGTGGTTTTTAGGATTTTTTTGTTGCTTATTATTTTCACTTTTTCTTTTCTCTTTATTTACCATTTTTAGAGAAAGAGAGAGAGCACGAAGAGAGGCCGAGATCCGTGCCCAACAGGTGAAGAATGCTTTGACACCTTGCAACTTGTTTATCCGTTTCCTTCATGCTTTACCTGCTTTCACTCGAGGATTCAAAACGGAAATAAAGCGAAAAGCTAGAGGAAGAAGAAAACTTGAAGGAAATGGCTTATGATGCAATTTCTAATCCATGACAGTTGATTTCTGGCTGGGGTAAAGCTTAGTGACTAGCTGAGATTTTCTTATGACTACCTACCGGGTAATATCTCTAAACCAGAATAACCACACTCCATCGTGGTTCTTCATTGCAAAGGGGAAATGAATGATGCTTATATATTTTTTTTGTAGTGAAACCTTCTAATAACCACCTTCCTTGTATGTCTAGGAGGAAGCAAGGAAGCAGCAAGAACTTAAAGCCTTGCAGAAGCGCGAGAAGGAGGCCGAAGTGAACCGGGAACTGGAAAAGCAGAGGGAAAACAAACAGGTAGAAGAGATCCTCCGCCTCGAGAAGGAGATAGAAGACCTCCAGCGCCTGAAGGAGCGGCAGGAGCTGTCCCTGACCGAGGCTTCCCTGCAGAGGCTGCGGCAGCTGCGGGACGAGGAGCTCAAGAGGCTGGAGGACGAGGCGTGCAGGGCCGCCCAGGAGTTCCTCGCGTCCCTCAACTTCGACGAGATCGACGCGTGCGTCCGGAACATCGAGCGGTCCCTCTCCGTGCGCGGCGAGTTCCCGGCCGAGCCCGGCGAGCTGGCCGGGGGCGCGAGTGGGCTGAAGCCCAGCTTCAACTTCAGCCAGCCCTACCCGGAGGAGGAGGCGGACGAGGGCTTCGAGGCCGACGACGACGCCTTCAAGGACTCGCCGAACCCCAGCGAGCGCGGCCACTCGGACCAGAGGACCAGCGGCATCCGCACGAGCGACGACTCTTCCGAGGAGGATCCCTACGTCAACGACGCGGTGGTGCCCGCCGGCCCCGGCGCCGACAGCACCGTGCTGCGCGCCCCCTCGGCCCACGCCGCCGTCAGCCTGCGGAACTCCTCCGGCGGGGAGTCCACCTACTGCATGCCCCAGAACGCCGGGGACCCGCCCGCCCCGGGCGGGGGCCGCCGCTACGACCAGGACGACTATGTCACCTCCGGCAGCAGCGTGACCTTCTCCAACTCCTACGGCAGCCAGTGGTCCCCGGATTACCGCTGCTCCGGGGGTACCTGCAACAGCTCCGGGGTCTACCGGTTTAGCTCGGAAGGTGCACAGTCCTCGGTGAGTACCCGTGCCCTCTTGGGACCGAGGAATTGCCACACTGAGAAGGAAATTGCACAAAATCCACATTCTTGTTGCAGCATCATTGATTAAGTCACGCCCTGCAGAACGTACAGAGATTTCCAAGTCAGTCTCGAACCCCTTTCTCTTTCCAAAAGCAGTCGCATTGGTGAATGGAAGATTCCCGTGCCTTTTGTGTATTCGGTTCTCAAACCACAGCAGTGAATTTTGCCTAAAGCCTAAGAAAATTGCCATTTTAAATGGAGGCTTTTGCAGCAGGTTGGGAAATGGGAAACGCCCTAAATTGGAGCTAGGATTGCCACGGGCGTATTGGGGAGGTTTGGTTATAGTAGCTTTACAGACCTCGCCACAAGGTGTTATTTCTTATACTGGTTGTGAAGGAGGAATCCTCAGGGCTTAAACATACTTCCCAGTCTCTGGATTTATTTATTTTTCCCGTTGGCCATGCATCAAATGCTCCCTTGTCTAAGACTTGGAAATATTTTTAGCGTAGTGATTTAAAAGGAATTAACTCTGGCATGGTTTGATTAAAATTATGCCCTTAAACAGCAGTGTTGTTTCTTAGAATAGACAGATAGCCTTTTGATTAAAGTAACATTCGTATTTTAAGTATCAAGTCAACAGGCCCTTGGGCCTTAAAAGCTAGATTTTGTAATTCTGAGTCCTTTTGATCATCACATCTGTTGTAATGTTATGAATCAGAGGATTGCTTCTTTGTTCATTATTTGTATAATTAAAATTTTGATATATGCTGAGCATTTTTGGTGCTTGCTTTCTGTCCTCTCTGCTCACCATCAGCTTTCTCTCCCCTTGTCCAGTTCGAAGACAGTGAAGAAGACTTTGACTCTAGGTTTGATACAGATGACGAGCTGTCGTACCGGCGGGACTCTGTGTATAGCTGCGTCACACTGCCGTACTTCCACAGCTTTCTGTACATGAAAGGTATGGCCTGCAGCACCCACTGAGCCTGGGTTGGGGGAAGAGCAATGGAGAACTGAGATTTTGCACTGAGGCTGATTGAAGGGGGTGCTGGGAAAGTCACCCAAATACCCCTTACCTTGGTGTTAGATGCTCATAGGTGAGTGGAAGATGCCATGAGGATATAACTGGAGTGACCCTGTCTTACCATAAAGGATGGTTCCTTGACTCTCCTTGGGTAGGTGCAAAGTGCCAGGACAAAGAATTTGCAGCCACTGTCCCCGTTCTCAGCCCTCTTTCCTTTGCCTCCTCCTGTCTTATGCCTGTATTCCTTTCCTGTCTCCATCTCTCTTTCTCTTTCCTTCCCTGTTTCTCCATCTCTTTCACTCACTTTTCCTCTCTCTCATACACTCACATGGGCATGCACTGCTGGAATCAGTATGACCAGTTATAATGAGAACATGCATTTTTCTCTCTTCACAGGAGTGTTAGGATAGGCCATACATATGGGAAAAAAATCAGAGAACACACCTTGCTTAAACTGCTAACTGGTATCCACCATCTGTCTACTCTGCGAAGAGGATTTTAGTCATCTGTTTTAATTGCTATTAAACTTTGTGCTGTTTACACTTGATCTTAGCCAAAAGGTAGAAAAGCAATGAATAGGCTGTCTTAAACCTCAACACTTGGGAACCTTGAAATATTCTTTTTGGAAAACTGATTAATTAGGACCCTGTACTCACATCTTATTCAGGTCTTTGAACTTTGTCATCTTCTAAGTCGGTGGCAGTTTCAAATAAGTGGGGATAATACGATACCATAACCATCCCCAGTTTTTGATAGGAGCTTTAGAAGAATCCTTGAAAGAGGAGAGCATCTTGTTTTTCTCATTGTCCTCATCTGGATAAAGGGAAAGAGTCAAAAAGCTTGGGAATGGGGCAGGGATAACAAGAACCATGATCCTCAGGTAACATCCTTTTAACTCTGCTACGTTTTCTTTTTCTCTTCTCTCCTTTTATTGTTTTCTCTCTTCTTCAAGTTTTGTTTGTTTGATTTTTGTTTTTTTCTTTTTGGTCTTCTTTGACATTTTTCTTTATTCTGTGCTGCTGTCTTTGTTTCCTTTTGCTGTTTATCTCTTTTCTCCATTAATTATTATTATTATTATTAATATTATTATAGCCTGACCTCCCTTTCCCTGTTTCTTCTTGTTTCTGCCTTCTTTGGACTTATTTATCCTTTTTCACAAGACTTTCTTTGTCCTCGTGTTTTTTTTTCTTTCCTTTTCTTCCTTTTCTCCCCACATTTGATTTCTGTTTTGCTACTTTTCTAACTGTCACTTCCCTTCTTCAGCATTAATCTAGCTGTAACATCAGCCATTTGCTTTTCAACATTCTACTACCCTCAGGCTCAGAATCTGCCACTGGATTTAGTTTAGGGAAAAATTATGGAGAGACCCTGGTTGGTGCCAATTTTTATAGGCATGTTGGAATGAAAAAGACTGAGGAATCCTAACC
>PVKY010013913.1:0-10806 GCA_004027775.1 Bradypus variegatus | reverse complement strand
ATGTACATGATTTAAACAAAAATTCAAACCAGCCAAAGGCTTCACAGAGAAAAGTCGGCTTCCCTCCCACCCCAGGCCCTCCCCACCCCTATCACCGTCCTCTGTGGCAACCGCTATGATCAGTTTCTTGGGCACCTTTGCAAAACTACACTCGGCTTATATAAGGACACGGGCACGTGTGTTCTTTGTTCCCTCATGTACAAACTCCCGGGAGCATGTTCTTAACGTCCGGACCTGCCCTTGCTTTTCTCACTGCGCTCTGTCCTTCTAAGGTGCTTCCTAGCCGCTCCCACAGGCGCCATCATTCAGTCCCCTTTGTCTGGACTGCTGGGTGCAGAGGTTGTTTCCAAGCTTTTGTGTCCATAGCGTCGCGGTCGCAGTCACCCTGCCCCTCTCCGAGCATTTCTGCAAAGACGCCGTGCAGGGGGAGCTGCCTAGCTATGGCGTGTGTGACTTCAACCTAGCAGATGCAAGGGGATATTTCTCATCTGCCACCTAGGGACCGGACCCAAACTGCCCGCTGCCTCCCATGCCCAGACCCCGGGTAGGCCTTGGGGAGGGGCCCAGAGAGGGGAAGGATCACATTTTCCAAGAAACCGAAAGTGCAACTAGAGAAAGGTGTCGGCTGAGGGGCTCCTCGAGGCACTTGCCTTGGGCCCCACTTCTCCAGAGATCAGGGACAGGAAACTGCCTGCCCTGCAGTCTGTGTCTCCCCTTTCCTGACTCCTGGGATGACAGCCACACCCCACCTGCACCCTGCACCTCTCAGGTTTAAGCCCTGCCTTGGACCAGGCCTGGAAAGGTGACAGACACTTTCCTGTGTGTTCACTTAACAGTTATATAGCACTTGTGAGTCAGGCCATGCTGGCACCAACTTCCCTTGGGCCAGGCAGAGCTTTCTTCTTTAATTACACTACAATTTACCAAGGGCCAACTAGGTGCCAAGGTCTGCTTTAGGCACAGTACAAAAGTAACTCATGATCCTCCTGAATTTCCTAGGAAGTAAGCACTGTTAGCATTCCCATTTTACAAACGAGGAAACTGAGGCCAGACAGGTTAAGCGCTGTATCTAAGGTCACCCGGCTTGTGAAGGGCAGAGCCCATCCCCTCCACCATGAGGCCAAGGACAGTGGTTCTCACACCCGGGCCCGGGGGGCTTCCTAAAACTCACCATGCTGGGCCTCACTCCCAGAGTTCCTGACTCGCAGGGGTGGGGTGCGGTGGGGCCACGGGTCTGTATTTCTCAACAGCTCCAGGTGATGTGGATGCTGCCCTCCGGGGACTCCCTTTAGGAACCTCAGCTATGGGGCATCTCGAGCATTCTTGAAAATAGCCAAGTAGGGGGAGACTGTCTGCACCCCATAAGGATCCTTTACTTGTCAAGAGTCGGTCGTCAAGGGCTCATGCCAAGGACTGTTCACACAAGGTCTCATGAGTGTCCGTCCCACCCCCCGGCCTGTGGCCTGGGCTTCATCAGGGACCCCTAACTTCAGTCACCTTGAAAGGAGAAGCCATCCATGACAACCCCCTCCCCAAAGGCGCAAAATGAAAGAGACACAACAAAGGGAGCACGGTGAGGGTCGGGGCAGGCGGAAGCCCGCTCACCGGGGCCGGGTGAGCAAGCAGGTAGGGTGTGCGGTGGCCATGCGTCACTTTGGAAAACCGCCGGACAGCATTTACCAAGGCTGGTCCCTGCCCAAGAGAGGTACGCTGGCAGATTTGCCAAGAGACACCTACAAGATTGCTCGTATCTGCACTATTCATAACCGCCCCAGATTAGATACAACCGAAACGCCCATTCATAGTAGAACAGTAGAATAAGTTCCAGTCTATTCATACAACAGGATTTACAATATGATACAACAATGAGGATGAATGGATAGAACTACACAGAACAAACGAACGAAACCCACAGACATCAAGTTCAGTGAAAAAAGAGAACAGGGGAAAGGAATGTCTGTTCCTAAAAGTCTTGACTCACCTGTGACTGGAAGTGCTCTCGGGGTGGCAGCTGCATGAGTGTGTACAATATCAACAAAGATTTGCGCACTTGGCTACATATATGTTACGCTGCAATAATATTACACATACACTAATGAGGGGACACGGGGCAGGCAGGACAGAGGCCCCAGGCTGGGTTCTGGAGTCAGCCTGGGCGGAGACCCTGCCTGATACTGACTAGCTGTGTGTCACTGAGCCAGACACTGCACCTCTCTGAGCCTCCATGCCCTTATTTGAACTGTGTAGATGATCATAGAGCCTCCCTTATGGGATGAGGTGTGAGGAGCACTTAGCACAGGGCCAGCACAGAGTAGGCATCTGGTAATACTAGTGATTGTTATTTTCATCGTCCTCCTCTATGCGGCCTTTGCACTCACTTCCTGAGACCTGGACAGGGGCTTGAACCCCACCAGGGCAGTCATTCTCATGCAGGGGGGCAGTGGTCATGAGAGCTCCTGAAGACACCCAAAGGGGTCCTAAAATGCAAGGGCACACAGCACTCTTTTCCCAAAGGTGAATCACACTCGGTTCCATGAGCTGGCCATTCCTAAGCAGGGCACAGGACCTCTTACTAGGAAATGCAGGAGCTACTGAGGGTTATGTAATATGAAATAGTTTTAAGTTAATTTACTCCCTTCCAGCTCTGTACTGCCACCGAGCTGAGTTCCCGTGGGGCACAGGACCGAGCAGAAACAGCGGTGCAGGCCTGCTGGAAGGTACTCGATTCCATCCAAGCTGCTCACCCCAGGGAGTCCCATCTCCCCTGGGCCCTGCGGGGGTGAATCCGTGATCCCCTGAAGCTCAGCAGAAGGGAGTGTGCTGTTTTCTGGGGAGAGGAGAGGGGGATTTTTGTAGCACTCAGTAGCTTGTTCCAAGGCACCTGTGCACCCTCCCTGCCTCCCCATCCCCCCTCACCCCACACCAGGTAAGGAATAGTTGTCTCAAACCTGGAGACTTAGCCTGGAGGCTGTTAACCCACAGGCCCCGCTCCCATTCTCCACTGATTTGGGGGACTGAGGGGGGTCCTGCAAATCTTCATTTCAAGAAGACTGTGGGAGGGGCCACCGACCACCACACTTTACAATGCACTGCCGCAGAGCACACCCGCATCACCCCAGCTTCTTCTGGCACAGGGGGGGTGAGGGTGGGGCCCTGGGTGCCAGACCCTTACCCTCCAGGCCCTGAAGCATCCTCGCAGAAACAACCTGTGTGTGTGTGTGTGTGTGTGTGTGTTGTGTGTGTGGTGGTCGTGGGGGGGTGGTTTGTTGGTGTTGGGTTTTCTTTTGCAACAGCTTTACTGAGATGTAATTCACCTCCCATGCACTTGGCCCACTTAAAGGGTATGATCCAATGGGTTTTAGTATATTTATCAAGTTGGGCAACTGTCACCACTATCAATTTTAGAACATTTTTATCACCCCGAAAAGAAACTCCATACCCATTAGCAGCCACTCCCCATTTTCCCTGAACCTCCCGACTCAGGCAACGCTAATCTACACTCTGTCTCTTCTGGACATTTCATACAAATGGAATCATACCACATGTGGTCCTTTATGTCTGGCTTCTTTCACCCAGCATTGCGTCCTCAAAGCTCACCCACACTGTAGCAGGAATCAACACTCCATTCTTTTTTATTGCCCTATAATATTCCACGGTATAACTGGGGAGCTTTTAAAACATACTAGGGTTGGCGCAACTCCAGAGACGCTGGGCACAGGGCACCAGCATTTGTGAAAGCTCCTGGGTGGTTCTACGGGAACTGCAGTTACAGCTCCTCCAAGAATATCAGGGCAGGTGGCACAAACAGCATTTCACAGATGAGGAAATCGAGGTTCAGAGAAGGGAAGTTACCAGCCAAACCAAGCAGCTGAAGTCAGAACTGACTTCCTTCCTCCACGTGGCCATCCTTAATGAGGCGCCTACTGTACGGCTGACACAGTGAGGGCCAAATCTGACCCACTCCCTCCTGCTGTTCAGTGTCCTTGGCCACCCTGGACCCTGCACGAGAATGAAGACAAATGGAGCAAGAACGGAGAAGCAAGAAAGTGACTGCAGGGTTAGATGGTACTTTGATTTTTTAAAATACAGAGCAGTGGTTCTTAGTCTTTGGGGATCGCAGACCCCAGTGAGAATCTGATGCACACAATGGGAATCTCTCCCCGGGAAAATGCTTTCATGTGCACCATGTTTTGCCTACAGTTTGGGGGGATTCTTCATCCCTTGAAATCCACCCATTAACCGTCAGTGAAAGCCTTCGTCCTAAAGCAGGAGAACAATGTAATTCAGGCATTGAACGTGTTGTTTTCTGAGCACTTCCTATGTGCTGGGTGATGGGGATACAGCCGTAAGCAAGACAATGTCCTTGCCCACATGGACTTTATAACGTGGTGAAGAGAAACAGACAATAAACTAACAGAGGCAGGACAAAGCATCCAATGGTAATTAGGATGCCGGGAAAGGCAGCACCTGGGTGGCTCGTTTCTAAAAGGAAGTTAGGGCAGGCCTGGGACATTTCCCTGCCATCTGAGTAAGAAGGTGCCAGCATTCCCAGATTTCCGGGAAGGGCATTCCAGGCGGAAGAAACAGCCCGGGCAAAGGCCCTGAGGCAGCAACACCCTTTCGATTCCAGGAATGGGACCTTACTTGGGAAAACGGTCTTTGCAGATGGGACTAAGGCTCTTGAGATGGAGGAAGGTGTCCACAAAAGCCACCCTGCATCCCCGGAAAAACTGCCCAGGACGGGGATGGAGTCTCAAAATCCATCCCAGCAAGGAAGCAGAGAGGTTCCGACTGGAAAGCCGCCCTGGCCAGGCCACACTCCCTGCCCTACCTGTCATCATGCCACCGTTCCACGAGGGCCTCCACTCCCAGAACAGTGAACCCGAGTGCTGGCCGTGCAATGCACCGTGGCCGGGCTTGGTGGGTGGTAACACATTTGATCCTCCCAGCCATGCTAGGAGGCAGGACAATCATTACTCCCATTTGACAGAGAGGGAAACTGAGGCCAAGAGAGTGAAAAGAAGGGAGGCTGGGTGAGTCCGGTGCCCAATCACACCCCTGGTAAGAGAGGAGCTGCAAGGGGAATCCGAGCAGCCCGGCCCTGGGTCCCTGGCAGAACCACTACCCTCCTTGGAGCACAAGCTCCAGGCCCTTATTGGTGATATTTTGATCGGTCTTAAGAGCCTCATTTCCAGATGAGAAAACCGAGACTCAGAGATATGAACCCACCTGTCCAAGCCCCACCTGACCCCATGGCTGGTGTTCTTTCCCTCCCTCTGCAGGGTCCTTTGCTCCAAAACTGGGGTTTGGGGCTGGGCAGCCTGAGAGAGGTGGCTGGTGGTTAACCTCCACTTCACCTTTCTCCCCAACCTGGGAAACAGGGGCTTACCTCCCATGGCTGGGGGGGCGGGTGGCAGGGCAGGTAGGGCAGCTGCCCAGCTCCGTCCAGGCAGCTGAGGGACCCTCATCTGAATTTCAGGCCCAGCCTCCCCAAGCTGCAGGTCTTTGAGAAATCAGGCTGTGGGGCAAGAGAAAGGAGTCTGCGGTATGAGGCCAGAGCCTTCTTTTGCACCAGGACCCCCAGGGGTAAGGAAAAGAACCTCAGAGCTGAATTTCCCCAGTCAGCTCTCACCTCGGACAAGTCAGTTCATCTTCCTCATGTAAAATGAGGGATGACCACAGGGGCTTCAGGGACAAGAGGGCCAGCTCTGTACTTCCTGGCTGTGCATCCTTGGGCTGTTCTCAACACTGGGCTGGCCTCAGTTTCCTCACCTTTAAACTGGGGATGATGACACCGATCCCAGGGGTTTCTCACGAAGAGAACGGGTGGTGAGTGCCCAGGACAGCCCCCCTCCATACGAGTTGGGTCTGCAATATTTGTTAAGCAGATAGCTGGGCCTGGGGATCTGCATTTTAACAGGTGCCCCAGGTGATTCTTACCCTCAACAATTCTGGGCCACAGGGTCTGGGGATGTGACAGCTATAAATAGTTTTCAAGGCAGGTTTTTCTCTCATTTCATTAGCTCTTTGTTGCTGTTGTTGTTTTAATCACAGAGCAACCCACACGTGCTGAAAGATGCCACCCAGGGCACAGGTGGGTGCTTCGATGATCGTGTCCACTCTCCCTCCTCTAATCTCACCTCCTGAGAAAAGTCAGGCTAACAAACTGGTGTTTCTTCTTTCACACTTTTCTCTATTCTCAGACAAACATACTTGGACAGAGTTTGGGTTTCCTTCTTCTAGTTTTATCTTTTAATTTCAAAACAGGGGCTTGTGCCATCTGTGTTCTCTGCATTCTTCTGGCAGTGGCCTCCTCCCTTTCCCTGGAAGATGGGACTTGTAACCCTCTTGCAGATGGGGGACCTGAGGCCCGAGCTTGGAGGGAGTCTGGGCAGCGGGGCTGCAGCCGAGAAGACCTCGGCAGACACGGGCGAGGCTACCGGCTGCCAGAGCTGTGTCCAGCGTGTGGCACTCTGCCCGGCTCTGCAACCCTTCCCAGGGAAGACGTGTGCCCAGAGCCAGCCGGGCGTCTGCCACCCACCTCACGTGCCCACTGCCTGGTGTCCTGGCAGGCGAGGGCTCCAGGTCCCTCCACCCCTCTTGTCTGAGCGACCAGCTGCATGGCCAGACCACAGACGGGGCAGGGAAAGTGAAAATGAAGCCCAGCTGGCGGCCGAGTTTCCCTTTCCCGGCAAACAAGGCCCTTATCGTACTGGGGCGGGGCTGTTTTAATTTTAGCAAGAAATAATATTTGCATAATAAAGTGTAAGAAGTCTACAAGTGCCCAGCTTGCTGGTTGTTTTTATGTATCTGATCACCACTTAGATCAAGATAAAAGCTATTCCCAACCCCCCAGAAGGTTCCCTCATGCACCCTCCCCATCAGCAGCCACCCTCCCCACCCACTGACTCCCAGTAAAGGTAGCAACTGTTCCAACTTCTATCAATAACAATTAGATTTGCCTGCTCTTTGACTTCCCACAAATGCAATCGGTCACACCCCACTGCCTGGCGTCTTTCACCCAACTTGGAGCTCGGGAACCACAGGCACGTTGCTGCATGTCACAGAAGTTTACTCTTTCAGATTGCTGGCTGGTGTCGGCCTGTGTGCTTACTCATTCTTGTTGGATGGATATTTGGGCTGTTTCCAGTTGGGGGCTGTTAGGAACAAACAAGACTTTGCCGGACATATGCTTTCAATTCTTTTGAATAAATACCTAGTGCTGGGTCACAGGGTTGTAGGGGAGGAGCATGGATCATTTTAAAGGAAATGGCCAAACAGTCCCCGCCCACCCTGGTCGTACAGAGCTGTCCTAAGACCTTGGAGGCCCCGGCACCACTGCTTGGGGAGACCCACTCCCCATCACAGCAAATGCAAGCAATACACCTGTGAGCCACAGGAACCATGCACTTTTTTGGTGTAAAAAGAATTTTGGGGGAGGCTTTTCCTCATTTTGCTTTTTAAAAATGAGTGACTTCTTTGCTCTGCGAGTCAGAGTAAACCTGACAGGCAGAGTGACAATGAAACCTATAAACTTTTAAATTTGGAGTGAAGAGGGCATGAATAATACACTTAGCACCTAACAAATGTCCTTCTCCACTTCATTGGCCTTGTGGACTCCTATTTACCTCTCAAAACCCCACTGAAAGGCCCACACCTCCATGAAGTCCTTCTAAGTCACAGGTAGCAGCAGAGCCTGCTGTGTGACCCTGATGTTACAGCCCCTTTGAGAAGAGCCCAGGAGCACTGTCAGAATCAGTCATTTGAGGAGCCAGTGTCCTGAGCACAGTGGCCTGCCTCATATCTCCCCACACATACTGGACTCTCACTACCTGTTTGCTGACCTGAGTTTTCCAGAATTCTTTGAGATCAGGGGCCCTACCCAGAATGGCAGGGCCAGATGGCAGAGGAACTAAGGCCGCCCTGAATATGTATGCAAAATACTGTGAGCAGGGGTGCAAGGGCTGTGGTTTTCTCCAGAATCTCAGGCACGGTGTCTCTGACCCCCAAAGAGTTGAGGGGGAGAATCCCCTGGGAGAGGGCACCAGTGAGTATAACCATATGGGTTATAGAGAGAATTCATCCATTCACTCATTCATTCACTCATTCATTTGCTGAGCCTTTGGCAGGCCTGGCCCTCAGCTGGGCCCTGGGGATGTGGCCAGGAACCAGGTAGGTAGGTCTGGGGGGAAACTGAAAGCACATGAACAGATGACTTCAGCTCTGGATGAGGGCTAAGAAGAATAAAACGGGAGGGGGTTATAAAGATTAGGGGGAGGAGAAACATGGAAGAGGCCACGGAAGGCCTCTCTGAAGAGCCAAAGACCTACATGACAAGCAGCAGGCAGCCAGGCAAGGCGATGGGAAGAGAGTGTTCCCGGGGCAGGGAGCAGCCAATGCAAAGGCCCTGAGGCTGGGGCACCATGGCCAGCTGGAAGAACAGCAGCACAGCCCCTGGGATCCTGGGTTTCTGCAGCACACAGAGTGAAGGGGGTGGGCAGGGGGCATGCAAGGAAGGGGGTGGGGATGGCCTCAGACCAGCCCTGGGGGACCATGGGACTTGGGGTGGGGGGATCCCAGGCTCTCAGTTTCCCAGCAGTTATAGTCTGGCACCTATAGGTCCAACCGAAAATGCCAGAGGAAGGTCCTCAGAGTGCAGGGACAAGTGGCTTGTTCAAGGTCCCTCGGCAACCCCTACCATTGCGTCTCATTGCCCTCCAGCCCACTGGTCCTCTCTCACGTTCTGTGACTCCCCTAAACTCTCCCCCTCCCCCTGGCTTCTGCCCTGCTGTTCCAGTGTCCATAGCACCTCTCCTCATTCTCCCCCCAACCAGCCCCTCCCCTCCCTTGGGGTGTCAGTTTTAATGACATGGATCAGAGAGGCCTCCCAGACTGGGCCCCCAACCTAAACTAGGTTCCCCTTTCATTCTCCCTCTTACAACTCTGATTGTTTCCTTTGTGGCATTTAACACAATCGACAGTTAATTTTATGTACTGATTTGAGATTCTGCTTCCTGTGTGCTTCCCCTTCCGATCAGGAGCTCCCCGGGGAGCACCGTACTCGCTGCTCCCCCTCCCACCCCCGCCCCAGGCCCATAGCAGACCCGCAGTTGTTCTCTGCTGAACGCGTGTAAGACCCGGGTTCTGAGCTCAGGCCTCTTGGAAGCCCCTGGAACACCCCTAGCCTCCTCCACACAGGAGACCTGTGTGTCGTCATCCTTCCCGCCCTGGTGGCCAAGATGAAAAGCCCAGGTTACCCCCCATCCATGCCCCCCACCCCACCCTGAGCCCTTTAATTACAGCACTGAGTGCAGGGGCCGGCGGTGTTGACAAAACACCACCCCACCCTGCTGGAGCCGGCCTGGCTGGAAGCCAGAGGGGCCACCTGTCCTGGCAGGGCACACGGGGCGGGCGGAGACCCGGGTCCCCACGGCCCCTCCTCCCCGACCGACCCCTCCCCGACCACATCTGTACTCGCGAGTCTTTCTCCAGGTTCCTTTACTATTATTAATATTAACTTAAACAGGCTTATACTAAAAGCCCTGTAGGATCCCAGACTGGATCCTGAAACAAGGAAAGGACACTGGTGGAGAAAGTGTTGACATCTGAAACAGTTTGTAGTATAGTTACTAATGTTCGGAGATGGTTTTCTTGGTTTTGAGAAATGGGCCACGGTAATGTAAGAAGCTAACAAGGCAGTACACCGGGTCAAGGACAGGTGGGAGTTCTCTGTACAACTTCACAACTTCTCTGTAAATCTAAAATTATGCCAAAGAAAGAGAGCCAATTTTAAAACATAAATTAAGGGGGGGAAAAGAGGAATACAGGCCACCCATTGGGTTTTTATGAAGTGTCTGCCTGAGTTTCCTAGGGCTGCCATAATAAATTGCCACAAACTAGGTGACTTAAAGCAACAGAAATGTATTCTTTCACAGTTCCGAAAGTCAGAAGTCCGAAAGGCGGCAGGGCTGCACTCCCTCCCGGGCTCTAGCAGAGAACACTTCCGGGCCTCTTCCGGCTTCTGGTGCCTTCTGCATCCCTCCAATTCTGCCCCCATCTTCATGTGGCCTACTCTTCTTCTCCCTGTGCCTCTTATAAGGACACTTATCGGGGAATTCAGGGCCCACTGGGGTCACAGGATATTCTCTTCTCAAGGTCTTTAACCTAATTCTACCTCAATGACCTTTTAGTCCCATCAGGACCCACACCCAGACCAGGGGTCAGACGGTGCACATGTCTTAATGGGGGTCACCATCCAGCCCATTGTGGTGGCCACAAAGAGGACAAGGAGATGTCAACTATAATGCAGCCCTGGGAGGGAGCACTGCACAGCAGAGCTGGGGGAAGCTCAGCCTCTGCTCCCCGCCAGGGGTCCCCATGGATAGACTCACACAGATAAGGTTTAGCAAAGAGTGCAAGCAGGGGACACAGTCGGTATGACGCCAGACAAGGTTCTCAACCAGAAAGAGTGTTCTGAATTGTCTGGGGACACACGGGAGCATGAGAGGGGCAGAAGCGGGGGAGGGGAGGGATAGAGAGGGGAAGGGAAAGCAACAGGGAGGGGAAACAGGTGCTTCAAATCTATCTACAATGTTTTTTCAGCCAGGAGTTGGGGACAAGACTGTTAACAACTATAGTTTGCATGCCTGAAACACTTTGTTAAAATCATTTTAATGGAATATGCCCTTTTAAAAATGACATATTAGAGACACACATAAAGTTAAAATTGAGAGTCCCTCATCTCAATGCTACATCCATTATGAATATGTGGTGGTGAGTCTACTTGCAGAATTGGATCTATATATT
>PVKY010013912.1:0-10811 GCA_004027775.1 Bradypus variegatus | reverse complement strand
TGGTGCACCTCAGATTCACGACATCCATCTCACTGGGGCTGAACTTGGCGGCATGGCAGAGGCGGCTGGTG
Source organism: Bradypus variegatus (assembly GCA_004027775.1). Lineage (NCBI taxonomy): Eukaryota > Metazoa > Chordata > Mammalia > Pilosa > Bradypodidae > Bradypus > Bradypus variegatus. The sequence continues at coordinate 10,740 of PVKY010013912.1, read as the reverse complement.
AAGATGAACCCGGAGGGAAGAAAGTTGCACCTTGGCCTCTTTCAAGCCGAAAGCCCCAAGTTCTGAGTAGTATTTTTACGTGATATTTTAATGACAGATTTTGGCTTGGAAGTGATTTGTTTTCTTCTTAGTTGTCTTTACAATGTAAATTATGATACCCTATGTTCTTGAGAATCTTGAAGTTTTCCAATCAAGCATTATGATGCATATTAACATTTTGGTTAAAATGCACTGGTAAAATTCTGTAAGGTAGGGTAGAGTGGTAGGGATAATTATTTTTATTAAAAAAAGTTTGTTTTTTGTTTATAGAGATAATGATTTAAGGACCATAACTAAATTTAGTTTCAAGGAGAACCAATTCTTAGTGATACCTATAATTGCTTCACCCAGATTTTAACCACCCTTGCTGTTTTTGTGATTTTGTTTAAATTTTTTGTTTATATATAGCTCTTTCTAAGTTATTTTATTAAATTGGAATTAAAGTTGTTAAAATGGCCACTGAGAAGCATAGGAAAAGATGCATAACATCATTAGTTATTATGAAAACACAAATCAAAACCACTGATACTTTACACCCACTAAAAATGGCTGTTTTTTAAAAAAGTGGAAAATAACAAGAGCTGGTCAGAATGGGAGAAATAGGAACCTCGTACATTGCCGCTGGGAATGTAAAATGGCGCAGCTGCTGTGGGAAAGTTTGGCAACTCCTCAAAAAGTTAAACATAGAATTACGTCTACATACCAAGATGAAAAAAGGAACTTGAACAGATACTTGCATACCAATGTTTGTAGCAGCTTTGCTTATAATAGTCAGAAGGTGGAAACAACCCATCTGTCCAGTGACAGATGACTCGATAAACACAATGGAATATTATTCGGCCATAAAAAGGAATAAAGTTCTGATATACACTACAACATGGATGAACCTTGAAAACAATATTCTGAGTGAAAAGAGCCAGAATCAAAAGGACAAATATTGTATGATTCCACTTCCATAAAAGATCTAGAATGAGCACATTCACAGAAACAGAAAGCAGATTAGAGGTTCCCAGGGACCTGGGAGTACGTGGGAATGGGGAGTTATTGCTTAATGTGTAGATGCAATGTTTGGTGTGTGGATAAATTTTGGCAATGAATGTAATTGATACCACTGGATTGTATACTCTAAAATGGTTAAAACTGGAAGTTCTGTGTTACATATGTTACCACAATAAAAATTAAAAATAAATAAAGGATCACTTGCATTGGGAGTTACTGGGAGTGGCCCCTTTCCAAAAAAGGGCAGGTTGTTTTTAGAAGTTAAAAATTGGCCAGTGAGGATTACAGACCAGAAAGGGGAGCATTCCTGATCAGTTGCAATTTGAGCAACATGTAACAAGCTGATCCCCGTCCAGTAGGAATAACCTATTAAAAATGGAATGGTATATTCTACTAACCAATGTGTATCTGTTCCCTGCTTTGAAAGACCCTCCTATGTAATGAAAAACTTAAATGTCAACCAATCATTGTAATGTCCCACCTAAGATCCCCTAATTGCCTCGATATGCCTCTGTAATCCCCTGATCATTTTAAGACCTTACTCCCCAGCTTTGAGATCTTCCTCCTCCAGCAACTTCTCTTTCAATAAACCTGCAACTTTGATAATACTGACAACTTTGTTTCTTTTGACAAAGTGGAAATAGTTTTATACCATGCTTTTTTTCCAGGTTATATTATATATAATCCTGAAAGTAATTACTTCCTGAAAACACAATTTTAAAAGCTTTTTATTATGAAAAAATTTCAAACATACAGAAAATTAGAAAACATTACAACGAGCACGAGGCACACACCACTTAGATTCAAGAAATGTTACTATTTTGCAAAATTTAGTTCATCTTTATATTTGGAGGAGAGGGGGCATTTTAAAGTAAAGACTCCTTGACACAAATCTGCCCCAGGTGCTTATTTGGACCTTATTTCAGGAAGTCCAAAGCTTAGAGGACATTCTGCATAAATAGCACTCTAGAGAAATCAGCCACTCCCTAATTTGAAAAAAACTGCATCACAAGAAAGCAGCCTTATCTTTCACCTCCTAGTGCAAACGGCAGAAATTACCTAGGAGGGCTACTATGAGTCACAGAGTATTGCGCTCAGTAGATACTCAAAATACGTGGTTGAACTGAATTTCAGTTATTTTAAAAAGCCATACTTGTCAAATGCCCTCACTGTTTCATGTTGTAGGGTAAAGGAGGGGAACCCAGAGAAGAGGGCATCATAAAGCGCCCACATTGGTGCAGACCGCTTGGGTCTGAATCCTGATCCGTCACTGTGTTTTGCTACGTAAATTCTCCATCCTTCATTTATAAAATGAGGGTGCTGTAAGGATTAGTTGAAAGAAATAAGTCGGCCGTTAAAACCACCTGGAGCTTGTTAATCACAGATTGCAGGACCTCACCCGTGGAGTTAGAGTCTGTAGGTCTGGAGAGTGGGGGTGGGGGCGAGACAATTTGCGTTTCTAACAAATTCTCAGGTGATGGTGACGCGGCTGGTCCAGGGAACCAGGAACACCCAAGTGGCCCCTGGCGGGAGCTCATCAATGTTTACTATCAACATCCTCACCATCCAAACTGCCCACCAGCAGGGGTCGCGGGATATAGACAGCACCGCACGGAAGAGCCAGACTCGAGACGTTCCTATCAGGTTAGAACAGGAAAGCAGCTGGGGTGTCGCTGCCTTACGGAAGGGAGCCCCTCTTTCCAATTTCCGCCTCTGGGGAAAAGCAGACGCCATCTGCCACTCGGCCCCAGCAGGATGTCTGCCCTCTCGGTTTCGCGGCCGTTTCACCCCTTGCCCTGGTTGAAACCCGTTCTCCGAACCAGTCGACGGTCAGTGTAGCGGTCCCGGCGCCCTGAGGCGGGGCAGAGGCAGGTGCGGAGCCGTGGTTGGCGTGGCGAGGACGGAGGACGCTCGGCTCCCACCCCGCAGGATCTCGGCTCCGCCCGGATCGCCAGCAGCTCGGTGGGTGGGCGGAAGATGGCTGCGCGGAGCGCCGCGGACAGTCACGTGTCACGCCGCCGCCACCGCGCGCCCCCTCCCCCGCTCGCCGAATCCCACACCCCGCGGGAGGTACGGCCCCGGGCCGCCTCCCCACTAGCGGAGAGCCGCGTGGTTGGGCCACGAAGCGAAAGCGCCGCGGCGAAAGGCCTGCTACCCACGCCGTCCACCCCTCATTCGGACGCCGACCAAAGCCTTTTGGTGACCGGCACCCGGTCCGACTACTAGGCATGCGCAGTGGTTCCGGCGGCCATTCTCCGGGTTTTCGCTCAGCTTAGATGGGCGGGCTGGAGGTGGGGCCGGCACAGGGCGGGGCAGGGCGGCCCTGTTGCCTGAGTTTCACACGCGTCGATCAGTGCTTCGTCTCCTACCTGGTGCGCTGGCCGGCTTTGCGGGGGTCGCGGAGCGGGCGGCGTTATTATGTCGAGAGGGGGTGGGGTTGAAGATAGAATCTGTGGACGTTAGTTTGAAAATGGGCCAGAGTCCAAGTCCCGCCTTTTAATGAACGATCAATCAGGAGATAATCACAAACATCTCAACCCTTAAGATCGGTGGGGAATAGTGTCTTCGGATAGCTCACAGACTCGTGTCCCCGAGCCTGGCCTCCCGGAAGCCAGAGATGCGTTCCCTCTTCTGCCCAGTACCAGCCCTTCAACGCTCCAGCTCTGTCCTCGGGTTGTTTACCGTCCCCGACGGTAAAACCGCCTCCCAGCCGGCTTCACTAAGTGGCTCCCTATGAACGAGCTAGTAGGAAAAGGTGCCCGTCTCCCAATCTTCCCATTAGTTGAAAGTAAAATTAAAGGGGTCAACTCCTAGTTGCTCCTGGGATGCCAGCCGGACCGAGTTTCCGCTTGGTTCTGGGAGGAGACCTTCGCGGACTCGGCCAGTCCCAGCCGCTCCCCTCCCTCGCCTCGGCCGCCGCGAACACCCGGAGGAGCGGATTCTCCGCGCAGGAAGACGGGCTCGCTCGGTCCGCGGACTGGGCATGCTCCGCAGCCTGCGAGGTTCGCGGAGGCAAGTCGGAAGCGTTCGCACCGGCCAGGCGGCGGCAGCGGCAGCGGCAGCGGCGGGCAGGAAGGGAGTGGGAAGGGCTGGCCAGTGAAGGTTGCACTCTCCCCGCTCCCTGCGAGCCGGTAGGGGAGCGCGATCAGGGTGCGGAGCCTCGACCCTGCACCGCCCTGGATTTCATTCCGCGGCGGGAGGCTCGGCCAGCGGAATTCCGGCGGCGGCCGCGCCTCCGGTGCAAGTGAGTCGCGGAGCGGGAGGGAGGGAGCTGATCCCGCGGTTACGGGGGGCAGCGCGAGGACCTGCTTCGCCGGCCGCGCCTGGTGCGGGGTGCGGCGTGGTGGTAGCCCCGGGCGAGGGGGCGTGAGGGGAGCCCACACCGAGCCGCGCGCGTAACTGGCGGGTGCTCCCCCAGCGTCGCCGTTCCCGGGGATTGGGCATGGGGGGCGGCCCGACGGCCGAAATCAGGGCTAGGAGGGGGCGGGTCGCCCGCGGGGCGGCGGGGGCGTTAGTGGGCACCTTTTCAGAGGTGCTGCTTGCTGGCCGGAAGGCTGCATGGTGTCGGATTGGGGCGAGAGTCGGGCGGACGGTGGCCGGGCGGGGGAACCCGGGGGCGAGGAGCCTTTGGGCAGTTGCCCGGAGGGTTCAGGAGGCCAGCAGGGGCGGACGCCAAAGCACGGCCCCCATCCCCACGGCCCGGGCGGCGGGTGTCAGTTGCTACCTCGGGGCCAGATTGCCGTCCAGGACTTGGGGATACCTCCGCTGCGGCCCTTTGATGCCCCCCGACCACATAACAGGTGGAATTGCCCTCAGTCCCGGGAGAAGCGAGTTCCTCCTCCCTCAGGCTGTGGGGGTGCCCTGAGACCTTGCGAGGCTCCCCCACAGGGAGGGGGTGTTTAGGGGCAAGGCCTGGAGGGGCCATCCGCGCAGCTTGGGACCGGGCAGCCTCTCCAGGATGCGCGTCTCCTTGTGAATGAGGAATCTGCGATCCCGAGGCGTCTTGTCAAGGGCAGAGCAGCGACAGCAGCGGGTCTCCCACCGTCCGCCCCCAAACTGGGGCTTGGCGCTTCCTCCGGCGGGCTGATTAAAGTGCCCTAGTCCAGCTAACGGATTCAAGCTAGTCCGTTCTGGTTAATGCTTGTTTTGCTCTGGCAGTCGTGAGTAAAAATCGGTTGAAGGTAGCCATGAATGGATGGAATGAAGAGAATCCAGGCAGATCCTTCTTAGATGTTTCTTCTCGTCTTCAAACAGTAAAGACTTTAGTCATACGCGCTTGCGAAAGCAAGAGTGACGGTTCCTTTTTAAAAGGGATTTGTATGTTATGGCGCCTAATATTTTAGCTCCCTTGAACGTTTATCTTCCTGGACCTTTCGAGCTGTTTAGGCAGGTAATTTTGCTTTCGGATTTGGGGGTGTTTCTGATTGGCTGCCTAGATGTGGAAGCGGTGACTGCCTGTCATGGTGTGCTCTGCTATCTCCACGCTTCCTGGCACTTTGATTCAACATTCAGGGGGCCACGGAATGGGCAGAGAGGAGCGGGACCGGTGACGTAGGAACAAAGTTGCCTGGACGTAAGGGGTTGGCGGCTGTTTAGGGCTAGGTTGGGTGTTTCATTGGTCGCGCGGTGTAAGATGTCAACGGGAGAAGCCGGGCGGGGGATGGGTGCCTGTTTGGTCAGTGCTCCAAGGGAAGCCCGGGAATGTTTGGTGATTCAGCAGGTGGCAGCCTTCCAGCTCTGAAGCCCTGCCTTGGCGGAGCAAGCAAGGAGCAGCAGCCATTGCCTGCTGTTGGAGGCGCCAGCTTTGGGGGAACCTCCAGGAGCTGCCTGCTGCCTACAGCAGCACATTTTCCTTATCTTGCGTCCTTTTAAGGTCTGCCGGGGGCACTCCTGTGAGTTTCTTCCCTGCTTGCATCAAACTATGTAGAATGTTTATGGGTCTCCAGCTCTGTGACCTGCTGTGCAGCAGGAGGTGGCAGCTGCCACCACACACAGTTTAAGAGGTTATTCTGCAGACAGTGATAGTTGGATATGTAAAGCAGTGAAATAGCCTTTTCCTTCCATCCATTTCTGCTTGAGCAGCTAGACATTAAATTTTTAGTAAAATAGTAAGATGTATTTCTGCAACACTTTAGTGCTGATAATGAGCTATTTCAATATTCTAAGCATTTTTTTGAAAAGGAAATTAACTCAAGGGAATTAAGGGGCACAGTAATTAAAACAATGCCTTATTTATCTGAAGATTCCTAGCATATTGCTCAGTGCTTATCTTGTAGTAGATACTCAATACATACTTTTGCATCTAAAATTAAAAAAAATTTTGATAACAGAAAAGCTTATCAGTGTTCACTGTGTACCACATTCATTTTTTTAAATCTAAATGGGGTTCTCTCCTCAATGTCAGTAGTATAAAATATACTCATCAATGCCATTTTCTGTTATGACACTTAAAGAACTTTGTTTTCATAAGTCCTAATTGCTTATGCTGGTTATAGACATTTAATTTTAGCTGGCAAAGTCAACCCTTTTACTTTTTTTTCCTGGTAAATCTCTAAATTTTCAACTATGTCATCTTCCAGTAGATGTGCTTTGCTAATATCTCTCAGGAAAATCTGAAGGACTTTTCTTTTTTGACTAAAAAGTGCTACTGCTATACATCAACTGTGATTTAATTTACAGAGTTGCATTTCACACAAATCATTTCAAGAAAAATGTAGAATTCCCAGCCTTTATCATCCAATAAAAAAATGCTGCTATAGAAAATACAAAATACTGTTTTAGGAATAAAAATCCTGGATTGTTTACATGTAGGGAAACATGTCCCAGTCTTTGAGGGAGGTGTGAGTAATGCCCCCAGCTCACTGGTCTGTACTAGACCCTCACTATTCTCCTTCCAATGATGTAGCCGCTGTGTCTTCCCCTAAAGGTATGTTTTCCTGACCTGGGCTTGCTTATTTAAAGCTGCCTAGAAGGATCTGTTGCATTTTTCTCCCATAATTCACTCGCGGGTGATTTTTATTTTCTGATTGTCCCACATCCACTTTCCCATTGCTTTGTATGGTAAACTATTCAGCATCTCTGCTCTTGTGGGGGCATGACAGATTGCCGATTGCTCCTTTCTTTGCCTTTTTTTGGACGATAGCTATAGCCACAGCATTCTCTTCTGGAAGAATTTATGGCATACCTAGTCTTAAAGATTTTGACTGGGAGCGGAGCCTGACAGTCTGCATTTTAGCAAGCTGGCCTGGGAAACTTTGAGAACCACTTCTCTAAGGGTATATACCCAGGAGTGGGATGGCTAGGTTATAGCGTAGAAGCACACCTGATTTTACGAAATACTGGCAAATTACTCGCCAGAGTTGCTGACAGGGTATACTTTCCCATAACAGTGCTTGAAGATTCCTGATTCCCCACATCCTAGCCAATGTTTAGTATTACCACCTTTCTAATCAGTTATAAACTGGTATCTCGTTGTTTTAATGGGAATTCGTGTGATTTCTTACTGAATTTGGGCATCTTTTAATATATTTGTTAGATGTTTGTTTGACTAGTTTCACTACAAGTTCCCATGTGGCTCATTGCAGTCCATCCCTCTTTGTCCCCAGATGCAATCACTGATCTGTTCTCTGTCACATAGTTCAGTTTGCATTTTTAAGGATTGTATATAAATGGAACCATACAGTGTGGAACTCTCTTATGTCTGGTTCCTTTCACTTAACATACAGATTTTAAGATTCTTTATGGGGTCTGTTTTTGAGTTTTCCGTTCTGTTCCAGTCATCTGTCTGTTTTTATGCCAAATTACTTTTTTTATTGTGATTTTGCAGTGTGTCTTATATGGCTGGGTGAGCCCCTCCTTTGCTCCTCTTTTTGGAAACTTGGTTGGTTATTTGTGGACCTTTGTTCTTTTATATATATTTTGAAATGCTTGTCAAGTTCTCAAGAAAATGTTGGAAAGGTGCTTTGCATTGCATTGAATGTATAGTCTAAAATGGGGAGAATTGATGCCTTTTCTGTCTTAATATTGTAATTCTACCCACAAACATGGTTGTCATCCTAGCTTTTAAAAAGAACATTTTAATAGAGTTTAAAATTTCTCCAGCACAGTAATGCTTTTTACAAGGGTAATGTTGTGTCTTTGCGGAGAGCTTGGTTGTGGACACCTTAATCCCCACCTTAGAAGTAGGCAGAGTAGGTGCTGTAGGGGCAGATCTCATAAATCTGTTCTCTACTCACTAGCCTTGAGTAACATTGGGGAAGTTACTCCTCAGAGCCCCAGGTCCCTCCTTCCTCAAACTGGGATTACAACACCTTCCTCCACAAGGCTGCGGAGGGGTGTAAGTGAAATAATGTAGGAAAGGCTTAGAGTACAGATCTTGCAATGGAGTTGCTGCTCAGTGACCTCCCCTGGTGCTGGCTTTAAATAGCATCCTTCTTACTTTTATTCTGCCTTTTAAGGATTGACAGTAGAAAGCATCAGAAAAGCACAGTGAATAAGCCAACCAATTAAACGCGTAACACTCTCATGTTGTAGTACATGTGAAGCCTATGCTTCTGCCTAGCTTTGTGGGGTTTCACAGAAAGTATGGACACTTCCAAAGAATTTTACAGTCTAATATGGGAAGAAAAGACTAATATACAAGAAACAGTTAGAGAACTCAGTGTGACAGATGGTATATAATTAGGGTCTAAGTGGTGTGGCGCCAGAGGAATTATGAGGAGTGAGCAATCCTGCTCTACGAGAATTCTGACTTAATTTTGTTAGAATTAGATGGGGGGAGGGGAGGGCAGGAAAGAGGGGAGAGAAATCAAGTGTAATTAACATTTCTGTCCTGGGCCTTGAGGGCTGAGTATTGAACCCCTTGACAGTATCTTAGAATTACTGCTTTGTTCAGGATGGATGATGACGGGTAGCTAGTAGATAACTGATAGCTAGTAGCTGTCTGTCTTGTAGAGCAGTGGTTAAGAGCACTGGCTCTGGAGCCAGATTTCACCCTCACCATTTAGGAGCTGTGGAACCTGAGGCAGGTTATGTAAACCCCTGTGCCTCAGTTTCCCCAGTCCTGGTGGGTGGTAACAGCACTTAACCTCACTGGGTTGTTATGAGTACTGTATGAGTTAACATTTGTAAGGCACTCACTGCCTGGTACAAGGTAAGCAAGATAGAAATGTACACTCTTAATAGTTGCCACTTCTGTTAGTCTTCATAGAGCTCCTCCTGGATGTCTGCTGGACCAAAGGAGTCTCTGCATGCTGCTGGATGGGTGGTGGTGGTCAGCTTGTAGACTGAGTAAGTGCCTGGAAAATGGGGGAGCTAGGTCCATGCAATCTAGAATGATCTCTGTCAAGGCCTGGAAATGGAGTGGTTAACACACAGGAAGCAGGCTTCATTTTGCTGTGTCCCTAGTTACCTGTTGATTGAATAATTACAGGGATTCACGTTTGCTGAGGGTTTACCACCAGCTCTGGACCCCCGTGGCAGTTCTGTGAGACAGATAGCCATTATCCTCTTTTTTAGAGGCAAGAGAGTGGGGTGTGAGTAATTTGCACAAGAAAGTAGAAGGAAGGGTGCCCTGAAGGAGTTCAGTGCTTGGGGCCTCCACAGGTTGGCAAACACAAGGTGCTGTTGGTGGGGAGCCATTCTAATTACCCAAGGAGTCTTGAAACACAGGTTAGCCTACAAGGACATTCCCATGACCTCAGAGGTTTATTAGCCTAAACCAGTGGTTCTCAAATGTCAGCTTGCGTCAGAATCACCTGGAGGGCTTGTTAGAACACCCAGTGCTGGGCCGTAGGTGGGAGCGAAGCCTGGTAGTTTGCGCGTCTAGGGTGTCCCCAGATGCTGCTGCTGCTGGTCAGGGGTCCCCTCTAGGAGACCACCACCAGCAGCAGCCCCCAAAGCAGCGAGGAATCAGCTGCCCCTACCTCTGCTTGCCATCAGGCAAAACTGATTTGAGTTCCAGAAATTCTAAGTACCTTCCACCTCATGGAATAAAAACTGAACACATGATCCTGTTTACCTAGAACAGCAGAGGGGTGTCAGAGCCAGTACAGAGTAGAAATTTGCTTTCCCTGCTTACCAGTGTTTCTCACTCAGGGTGGAGAGAAAACTTGGAAATGCATGTTAATGTCAAGACTTTTTAGAGGAAGCATGAAGTGATTAAAGCATCCATCTTAGGAAGATGTCCTGAATTTCCTTTGTTTTATTTTATTGCTTTTCCCCTACCTGCCATAGGCTGAATAGTCTTAATGTATGTCATTTATCCCCCTGGAAAAATTTAGGTCTAGAGACATTAAACTGGATTAAGATACATAGCCTGACAGTGGGGAGGCAGAAGATAATCTTACTTAACTGGGTTATTTGTAGTAGAAAACTGTCTGTGTTTGTAGGAAGATATGATAAAAAAGAGTGGAATCTCTCTCTGTTCCAGCTGTTGTGAAGTAAAATAGCTACATGTATAGCTCAGTGCAGCGCCTACACAGGGCAAGCCCTGGAGAAGTGTGAGCTGCTGCTATTACCGCAAAAGTTGGCTGCTTTGCGAGCCAGGCTGCATCATTACCATTCAAACATTGTCACAGACTAAACTGTAGAATGAGAAACTTTTAGAATTAAAAGATTTTGCTGGAACTCAGGACTTTAACTCAGTTTTTGCCCTGTTTTAGTTGTCAGGGCTGTCCTGTGATCCCTTCAGCTGGCAATAGC
>PVKY010013911.1:0-10814 GCA_004027775.1 Bradypus variegatus | reverse complement strand
ACAGCACGAAGGGCGAGTTGTCGTTGTCGTCCACGACCACCACGCGCACCAGCGCCTCGCTGCTCAGCGCCGGGGAGCCCGCGTCGGCCGCGCCCACGCGGAACTCGAACGCTTGCAGGGCCTCGTAATCCAGGGCCCTGAGCGCGAACAGGTGCCCGTTGTCGGCGCTGATGGAGACCAAGGAGGCGAGGGGGAGGTGTGCGTCCTGGGGCGGCAGCAGCGAGTAGGTGACTCGGGCGTTGGTGCCCGAGTCTCTGTCAGTGGCGCTGACGCTGCCGATGTGCAGGGCGGGGCTGTTGTTTTCGCGGACGAACAGGGTGTAGGAGGTTTGGGTGAAGGTGGGCGCGTTGTCGTTGACGTCGGCGACCAGCACGGTTATGTTGTGCTCGGTTTTCAGCCTGGGGGTACCCAGGTCAGTGACGGTGATGGTGATGTTGTACTCGGCTCTGCTCTCTCTGTCCAGCGTTCTCTCCGTTTCCAATGTGTAATAATTTTTAAACGAAGGTTTTAGCATGAATGGTAGGTCTTCTGGGATAGAACAAATCATCCTCCCATTGTCTCCAGAGTCTCTGTCTCGAATACTAAAAACCATAACCACAGTCTCAGGCGAATTTTCTGGAATTGGACTGGTAATTGATGACACAGTAACTTCAGGAACATTGTCATTCATATCCATCACCCGAATTCTGACTGTGGATTTTCCAAACAGGCCTCCCCCATCTGTAGCTTGAATTATTATGGAGTATGATTCAATTAATTCAAAATCCAAGAATCCTGCTAGACTAACTTCTCCAGATTTTTTGTTAATTTCAAATGTCTTGCAAATATCTTCTGAGGCATGGGAAAATGTGTACGATATTTCTGCGTTTACTCCTGAATCTAAATCCCAAGCTGAGACGGTGACAACCAGTGAGCCCAAGACGCTATTCTCTGGAATCTTCACGTCATAAAAAGGCTGCTCAAATTCAGGGGAGTTATCGTTAATATCCACGACCACCACGCGAACTAAGGCAGTCCCCGACCTGGGCGGAGACCCACCATCGAGTGCAGTGAGGATGAAACTGAGTTCAGGCTGCTCTTCATAATCCAGTGCCTTGTCCAAAACTAACTCTGGATATTTTCTATTGTCTGGATCGACTCTAATTTTAATGTGGAAATGAGAGTTGGGGCTGATCGTGTAGTTTTTTAGCGAGTTGATTCCTACATCTAAATCCTTTGCACTTTCTAGTAAGAACACAGCACCGACAGGACTATTCTCTGGAATTTGTAAGCGCAGTTCTTTTTCCAGAAAGAGGGGAGAGTGGTCATTTATGTCCCTGACCTGGAGCTCGATCTGAAGAAACTGCAGGGGGTTTTTCATTAACACCTGGAAATGCAGCACACACTGCTCAGTGGAGCCGCAGAGCTCCTCCCGGTCTAGTGTTTCGCTTAGGAGCAAATCGCCGGTGTTGATGTCCAGCTGCAAACACTCTTTGTTACCATTAGAGACTACCCGGGCCCCCCGCGAGGACAGCTCACCCACCTCTAGTCCAAGGTCCTTTGCCAAATTTCCTACAAAGCTTCTGCTCTGCATTTCCTCCTCCACAGAAAAGCGCCCTAGCCCAGAGCCTGCCTGAGACATTCCCAACAAAACAAAGAGAAGTAGGACTTGCCTTATCCGCAGAGTGCCTGCCCCTCCGTTCTCCATAGCTCCTTTCCCAAAGGCTTATGGCTTCAGCTGCACCTCCCAGTTTCGGGAAACGTGCCTCTGATCTGTCTACCGAATCCTCAGAGGTCTAATGATATTAACTGTGTTGGATGACTTCTAGGTTTTCTGACCTTAGAGGCTTCCTCCTTCTGTCTTCTCAGTTCTCTCTGTGCACTGGGTAATTGTCCAGACGAGCATCCAACTAATTTTTCCTCCACGATATTATCCTACAGCGCCACCAAGTGTCTCCATAGATTTTCACAGTTTGATGAAAGCTAGTTAAATTCCATCGGCTTAAATGTCCTTCAGCAGCAAATATTGCTTTATCCATTGTGTTTCTTAACTAATTACAAATATGCTCTCTCCTTTATCTTCATTGTTTTAAATTCTTTATAGTCTGTGATGCTGCTAGCATTTGTTTATTAAGTATCCCTCCCCACTCTCCACACAACAAAATATGCCCAGTTGTGAATACAGAAGTACAAAAAGTACAGAAGTACCTGACCTCCAGGAACTGGAAATCCTTCTAAGACCAAAAATCTGAAACAAGGACGGGTATAACTGATTGTTCTAGTGAACAGAATTCTGTCACTACTCGTCCTTCCTTAGGTGGGAAGGGAAAAGGAAAATGTGTGTGGGTCATTTCAGAAGCCCTTTCAGAAGATGTAAAACGGGATTAACCATGAGATGGGACATATATACAGATAGTTGTTATAGCACCAGAAGGCACATCTGTAGAATTCCTTGATAGCAGTGAACTTTGAACTGGTAGGAAATGAGGTAATTTAAATTAGGTAAATCCGCAATTTATTTTCTCGTAATTTACAAAACATTTAATGAGCACAAAGACATGTTTACTGGACATGTTTTTTAGCAACAACTACCATCTGACTTATTAATATATATATTTGCTTACTTGTTTGATGTAGTTCTCTACACTTTTTGAATGTATAAAGTTACATTATGGGGAAAGAGTCTTTTATCAGTTTTGTTCATTGCTGTGTCCCAAGTCCCTAGAACAGTGATTAGTACTTATTTTTGACAGATAATTTTATAAAGTGGGATTTATTATTTTTTAGAAACGTAAGTGTCCCAGGGATGAAATACTCTTTGCTATCATCCCATTTGGTCATTTGGGCTACAAAGATATTCATGGATTTGGTTCTTTAGATTTCCTGAATTTCTACTTACTTAAATACTTGATTTTAAAGGGAAAATTATTATATATACACAAATGAAGGGTCTTGGGATGCTAATACAATGTTTCACATTTTGGTTCATGTATTTATACAATCAGTCTTCTTCACTGTGCTAAAATGCAAACTCTGTCTCTACTCTTTGTTGAACAATTCTTTTGAATGGAATTGACAATTTCTGGAACTGTTCACTGTTCCTACTCTCTGCCTTACTCCTGTTTTTCTTGCTCTTTGTCTTTCCCTTCTTTTCTTTTTTTTAAATTCATTTTATTGAGATATATTCACATATGATGCAGTCATACAAAACAAATTGTACATTCAGTTGTTCACAGTACCATTACATAGTTGTGCATTTATCCCCAAAATCAATCCCTGATACCTTCATTACCACACACACAAAAAATAACAAGAATAATAATTAAAGTGAAAAAGGGCAATTAAAGTAAAAAAGAACACTGGGTGCCTTTGTTTGTCTGTTTGTTTGCTTTTTTCCTTCCCCCATTTTTCTACTCATCCATCCATAAACTAGACAAAGGGGAGTGTGGCCCATATGGCTTTCCCAATCACATTGTCACCCCTCATGATTTACATTTTTATACAATTGTCTTCAAGATCCATGGTTTCTGGGTTGTAGTTTGATAGTTTCAGGTATCTACTGCCAACTACCTCAATTCACTAGAACCTAAAAAGGGTTGTCTATGTTGTGCATAAGAGTTCCCACCAGAGTGACCTCTCTGCTCCTTTTGGAATCTATCTGCCACTGAAGCTTGCTTCATTTCCTTTCACTTCCCCCTTTTGGTCAAGTAGATGTTCTCCATCCCATGATGCTGGGTCTACATTCCTCCTCGGGGGTTATATTCCATGTTACCAGGGAGATTCACTCCCCTGGGTGTCTGATCCCACATGGGGGAGCAGTGATTTCACCTGCCAAGTTGGCTTAGCTAGAGAGAGAGGGCCACATCTGAGCAACAAAGAGGCATTCAGGAGGAGGTTTTTAGGCACAGTTGTAGGCAGGCCTGCCTCTCCTTTGCAGGAAGTCTTCCCAAGGGCAAGTCCTGTGGTCGAGGGCTCAACCTAGCAAACCATCTGTCCCCTATGTCTGTGAGCACATCAGCAACCATCAAGGTGGGGCAGCCCAATACCCCTGCATTCTCCACCAGCTACTTAAGGGGGCTCTGCATATTATTTTTCATTGTTTTTTAATTAACTGTTTTTTTTAAATCAACTGTATAAAAAATAAAAAAATTAAAAAACATACACTAAAAGAACATTTCAAATAGACCATAACAAGGGAGTAAGAAAAAGACAACTAACCTAAGATAACTACTTTACTTCCAACATGTTCCTGCTCTACCCCAAGAAAGCAACCTAATATAGCAACATTTCTGTGAACTTGTTCCTACTATACCCATCAGAAATTAACAGACCATAGTCATTTCTGAGCATTCCCAGAACATTAAATTTGCCCACAATAGCTTATCTGTTCTTATTGGATTATCGTTCCCCCTTCCTTAATTGGTCTCTGTTACTAGTTCCCTACATTCTACAATATAAACCATTCGTTTTTACATTTTTCAATGTTCACATTAGTGGTAACATGTAATATTTCTCTTTTTGTGCCTGGCTTATTTCACGCAGCATTTTGTCTTCAAAGTTCATCCATGTTGTCATATGTTTCATGAGATCGTTCCTTCTTACTGCCACATAGTATTCCATCGAGTGTATATACCACATTTTATTTATCCATTTGTCTGTTGAAGGACATTTGGGTTGTTTCCATCTCTTGGCAATTGTGAATAATGCTGTTATGAACATTGGCATGCAGATATCTGATCGTGTCACTGCTTTCAGATCTTCCGAGTATACACCGAGAAGTGCAATCACTGGATTGAAGGGTAACTCTATATCTAGTTGTCTAAGGAACTGCCAGACTGACTTCCAGAGTGGCTGAACCATTATACAGTCCCACCATCAACGAATAAGAGTCCCAATTTCTCCACATCCTCTCCAGTATTTGTAGTTTCCTGTTTGTTTAATGGCAGCCATTCTAATTGATGTGAGGTGGTATCTCATTATGGTCTTAATTTGCATCTCTCTGATAGCTAGTGAAGCTGAACATTTTTTTCATGTGTTTACTGGCCATTTGTACTTCCTCTTCAGAGAACTATCTTTTCATATCTGTTGCCCATTTTATAATTGGGCTGTCTGTACTATCATTATTGAGTTGTAGTATTTATTTTTATATGCGAGATATCAGTCTTTTGTCAGATACATGGTTTCCAAAATTTTTTCCTATTGAGTTGGCTGCCTCTTTACATTTTTGACAAATTCCTTTGAGGTACAGAAACTTCTAAGCTTGAGGAGTTCCCATTTATCTATTTTGTCTTTTGTTGCTTGTGCTTTGGGTGTAAAGTCTAGGAAGTGGCCACCTAATACAAGGTCTTAAAGATGTTTCTCTACATTATCTTCTAGGAGTTTTATGGTACTGTCTTTTGTATTGAGATCTTTGATCCATTTTGAGTTAATTTTTGTGTAGGATGTGAGGTAGGGATCCTCTTTCATTCTTTTGGATATGGATATCCAACTCTCCCAGCCCCATTTGTTGAAAAGACTGTTACGACCCAGTTCAGTGACTTTGGAGGCCTTATCAAAGATCAGTCAGCCATAGATCTGGGGTCTATCTCCGAATTCTCAATTCGATTCCATTGATCAATATGTCTACCTTTGTGCCAGTACAATGCTGTTTTGACAACTGTGGCTTTACAAAAAGCTTCAAAGTCAGGGAGTATAAGCCCTCCCACTTCGTTTTAAAAATATGGAACGCTTCACGAATTTGCGTGTCATCCTTGCGCAGGGGCCATGCTAACCTTCTCTGTATCGTTCCAATTTTAGTATATGTGCCGCTGAAGCAAGCACTGTCTTTCCTTTCTTGATTCCTTGATTTTTTAGTGGTATCCATGGACAATTTTTTTACCTGCCTGATACACATAAGGTAAATAAAGCTGCACACTATTAGAAATATCTAATAATTAGTATGTGAAATGGAAGTCATCTCTGTTGCTGTATGCCTAACATAGTTCAAGGTGAGGCTGATACTCATGAAATGCCATGAAACAGAAATAAAGAAAATAATAGTAACCTTGAGGATATATAACTTTGAAACTAATTATGCACTCAGATTTATTAGTATATCAAATTTACTGAGATACATTTATTTCATTTCTTAGAGTTTATGTATTTAAATCCATAGGAGCATATGCATATATATTTATTCCACAGATATGTGGAATCACTTTATGTATTAAACAAATTCTTCATACTTGTCTTTGTGTTACCTATGAACTGGATATGCCAAAATTTTGTTACACTTATGAAGCAACTTAAGAACCTTAACTGAAAGCATTTGCTTTATTTTATTTATAAATCAATGTCTACAAGTGGCTACAACATTGAGTAGATGTTTATTTAGAATGCTTTCAGATGTGAGTAACATGGCTGATGTAATGCAAGTGTCCAATATTGAGCAAGCTTCAAGCAAACTTCGCAAGATCAACTATATCACAAGGACCAGGGTTCTTATCTGCTATGCCTTACCTTTTCATAATGTTAGGGACATGCTCTGAAGACTGGCCTTTCCTCAGATTCCCAAAATTTCTTACAGCAGCAACAACTATGGCTATACCTCTTTCAGCTCAGGAAGATATCAGAAGAGAGATTCTCTTCCCCAGTCACAGAACAAAACAGGCTTTCACTCCAATTTCCTAACTAAGACCACTTTCTGCTATTGAACAAATCAGTGTTTCAAGAGGTATTTGATTATAGGTGGAGAGTCTAGTTCCAGAACCTGAATACCCAACTTTTCCCTTTACTTTTGATTAATCCAGTCAGAGGCCACCCCAAGAGCTTGGTGTGGTTTCAGTCCTAGCCAAAGTGCATAGTTACTAATGAGGGAATAGATGGTAGGATCCCACAAATGGTGTCCATTACAGGAGGCCTCAAAGTAAGCTCAAGAATGGATGGAAGAGGGATCTAACAAGTTTGCCTGAAAATTGTTAATTTCGAATTACATTTTGAAAAGCACATGGGATGACCACACGCAGATATTTCCTTTCCCTTTAAAATACCCACTAAGGTGGCAGAAATATATTAGAAATGGTACAAACTCACAAGCACTAAGAAAGTATTATGACAGAAAGCAGATAGAAGAACAATTAGGTTGACAAGGTCAAGAAATGTCTAAATTTCCTGCATTGGCAGGAACAAGAAACTTGTTTTCCCACATAATCTCATTTAGGTTCAAGATCTGGAGGAACCAGATACATAATAAGGGTGAATTCCAGTAAGGGTTTTGAAAAGAAGCTATTACTTGAAAGTATGCCTATAGGAGAATTGAATTCTCTGTTCTCTTGCCATCCTACATAGACACATAAATACCTCCAGGCCAGAGATTGGAAGCTTTATTTTCTACAGAGATGAAATTTGGAGTATCTTTAGTCTTGGAGACCCCAGGCACAGTAGAAAGCAAGTGTGAGGTATGAAATTAAAAACAGGTAGATTAAGCAAAAATGTATATCCTGAGTGGAGAGACATCTAGCCCCTTTCACTCAGTACTCTCAGATTGTAGAATGCAAGGTATATGCCTGACCCCTGCCCTACACCATCTCTACACAGAGGCTCTTGCTAAACTACCTATAATATATGAAAGGCCAAATAAAGACTCTTATTGATATTTGGGATTCTACAAAAGTAATAGTGTTGTCCTTGCATGGGTTACATTAGAGTGAAGCCCTGCCAACAACATGCCCCATGCACTTACAGAGAGCTTAGTCAGCATTTCACTATTTCATCATTCTTAAATATAAGACAGCCAAGGACCATAAGATACATGAGGAAAGCCTACAACATGAAACAGAATTGCCTAGATCACCATTACCTCCACTACCACCACTAAAATGGAACAACAGGAAACAGACATAATACAGAAAACAGAAGAAAGCCTTAAAAAGTCTAATATTCCCAGAAAAATGAAATCTACTAAGAGCTAATACTTACTGAATGCTTACTTAGTCTGTACCACCCATTGTTGTAAATGCCTCATGGATAAATTTATCCATTTAATATTAACTAATTCTATGAAGTAATTAATCTTAGAGCAAGAGGAAAAATAACTTAGGGCTTAAGAGTGGCGATTCTAGAATCTTAAAATTCATCTTTGCCTTTTACTAGCTGTATGACCTCAGCAAGTGAGTTCTGTTACTCACTCTCCTTTGTAAAATGGGTATAATAATAGTTTTTACTGCATAATGCATTTTGGAGAAGAAATGGGTTAATGAGAGATGAGAAAAATACTACATTTATAAATCTATAACAGGATGCTTTGAAAACTGAGATAACAAAAAAAGGGTTCCTAAAAATATGTTAGTCAAAAAAAAAACACTTTAATATAAAGATTTTAAGTTTCAAAATAGATGGCAAATAGGAAAGGAAAGAAGTTTAGAGTCATAGAGGCTCAATCTAGGAAGGTAAATATTTAACCAATGGGAGTCTTGTTAAAGTAAGATAATAGAAAATTTGGGAAAGAAATTATGAAACATAATGAGTAAATTTCTCAAAACTGAAAATGAGTGCCTGAACATTAACTGATTATTCACATCGCTATGAATTCTCAGAATACCAGGAGAAGATTTTTCAATGCTTCCAGAAAGAAAACAAAGCAAAACAAAATGCCACATAAAAGGTAAAGGAATCAGCATGGAATCAGTCTTCTGAACATCAAATCTATATGCAATAAGTAAAAGGAACAGTACTTTCAAAAGCTCAGAGAAAATTATTTTCAGCATAGAATTTTATACCCAAACTGATACTCTAATGAGGAGAAAACAAGACATTTCACAATGCAAGGTCTCAATATTCTTTTACCTCCTCTGTACACATTTTATGAAGGTATTAAAATGTGTGCTGCTAAATAAGGGATAAAAACAAAGATTGAAGACTACATTGGACCTTAGAAAAGAAGAATAACAGAGGAAAGTGTTGGAATGGAAAAGGTACTAGGGTGACAGCCTCTGGAGCAGCCAGTGGAAATGAAGAACTGGGATGTTCTAGGTGAAAGATCTCCAGGAAATAAGTATAATTGATAGAGTATCTGATATATTTAAATATTTTAAGGTTAAAAAGTGATTTTCAAATGAGAGAGACTATGAAAAAGTCAATGGCACATAGAAAATAATTAAATTAAAAAACAACTATTAGCATTTAATGCTTTGCAAGAAATAAAATGTAATCATAGTGCACCAATGTGAATTCCAAATTGACTTGCAATATGGACACTATCCACTAGTTTAACATAAAAAATTGTGACAATTGTATTGGAAGAATAGGAGAAAGGGAATGTGCAATGTTTGCATGTATGGTTTGGTTGGGGAATATGAAAGTAAAATTCTTATCCATCATAGCAAGAAGTGATTAGAGTATAAAATTGAATGTCAAGATATAGCAGTATAAACATATTGTTTGGAAATATTAGGATAAATTTTAAAAGAAACCCCTCTGTGAGTGGGGACTAGAACTTGAAAAGGGGCTAATCAACAAATTATTGTTTCTCATTATAATCTTTGGTATTTCTTGATTTAAATTTGATAAAATTAAAATAAATTTGCAAAATAAAATGAAAAATGAATACATTCCCCCAAATCATCAACATTCTTACATGCAAGTTTTCAAAATGTTTTTATTCATATTCATGTTTATGCAGGCTATTATATAGTTTGAATTCTAAGACATATCTGTTTTCTATGTCTGCAAAAATAAACATAAGAAAATATTAGCCAAGGAAGAATAGTATATTGAAAGGAAATGAAATAATAATATGAAAACAGGGTACTATTGGTGTCATATACTTGCAAATAAATATACATTATTTGTAAAATGATGTTTCAGTTCTCATAAGGAGAGTTATAGACAAATATTCCATTCTAAACATTGAGACTTAGAACAAAAGATGACATAGTTTTTGAACACGAATACATAGAATGTTAGAAAGAGATTGGAATGTGGTTATCTCCTCTAACATGAAGCAAGTATAATACACAAAAGTGTTTAGGATCATGGGATGTAAGTTCTGAAACTTACCAGGAAAACCATCAAAACCTCGGTTTTCTACAATGAGAAAAAAATAACTAAATCGCTGTGCATTTGAAAAGCTTAAAACCTTAACAATATTATTAAGAAATGGAAAATAAATTAAAGGTAGCTATTATTATTTCAAAAAAGATGAAAACATATTTATAAGACAGAGGTATATACTATTTCAAAATTATGCTTGAAGTTGCATAATTATTTAACTTTGAGATTTAAAACTAAAGTGGTATCAGTATGAATACCATACACAAAAAGTACATGAAAATATGAACGGAATTTGTTACTGAATATTAAATCCAAAGCTATTTCAAAATGTGGGAATCTATTCATTGTTCCTCCCAGCACCCTGTGCTTGGATATCCGGGATAATCGGCTTCAGGAACTTGAACTCGCTGGTCCCAGGGTCTTCCATGAGACACACCTCATACTGGTAGCTCTGGGACAGGGTCTCGGTGCCGCTCACGTCCACCAAGTGGCCCGGAAAGTGGCCCTCAGGCACCGAGGCCGCCCTGCGCCTCCCGCACAGCCGCACCGCGATGAACAGCAGCACCGAGAACGGGAAGAGCGACGAGACCGAGGCCAAGGCAATGATCAAGTAGACGGTGAGCGAGTCGGCCTGGGCCTCGTCCGGGGCCGCCTCCGGGAGCGGCAGGTAGGGCTGGGAGAAGCCGTCCACCAGCAGCACGTGCAGCGTGACGCTGGCCGAGAGCGGCGGCTCGCCGTTGTCCTTGACCAGCACGACGAGCCTGTGCTTGGGCGCGTCGCGGTCGCTCAGCAGCCTGGCGGTGCGC
>PVKY010013910.1:0-10820 GCA_004027775.1 Bradypus variegatus | reverse complement strand
CTGGGAACTGTAATGGCTGGGGCTTTCTCCACTGAGCCGAAAAAGAAACAGATAGTCCCCTTCAGACCAAGTCCAAGCAAGGTCAGTCGTCACCCAAAGCCTCTGTCTGTTTTCTGAGGACTCGTACCTGCAGTGAGCAGTTCACACTCACTACTTAAGACCCCGGTTGGAGCTCAGCTGAGCTATATTTGCTTGCTGGAAGAGAGCTTCTCTCTGGCACCACGAGGATTTGCAGCTCGGGCTATGGGGGAGGGGTCTCCCGGCTTGGATCCGCAGGTTTCACTTACAGATTTTATGCTGTGTTCTCAGGCATTCCTCGCAATTCAGGTTGGTATGTGATGAATGGATGGTCTCGTTTGTCCCCCTGCAGTTATTCTGGATTATTTATTAGTTGTTTCTGGTTTTTTTTTAGTTGTTCCAGGGGGACTACTTAGCTTCCACTCCTCTCTATGCCGCCATCTTCCCGGAAGTCTCTCCCTCAATTTTGAATGTGAGCTTTGCTGGATAAAGGATTCTTGGCTGGCAATTTTTCTCTTTCAGAATTTTAAATATGTCATACCAGTGCCTTCTCACCTCCATCATGCCTGCTGAGTAGTCTGTACTTAGTCTTATGTTGTTTCCCTTGTATGTAGTGAATTCCTTGTTTCTTGCTGCTTTCAGGACTTTCTCCTTCTCTTCATGTTTGACAATCTGATCAGAATATGTCTCTGAGTGGGTTTATTTGGATTTATTCTATTTGGAGTTCATTGGGCATCTTTGATTTGCATATTTTTGTCATTTACAAGGTGTTCTAGTTTGATAATGCTGCCTTTTCGCAAAACACCAGAAATGGATTGGCTTTTATAAAGGGGGTTTATTGGTTTACAAGGTTACAGTCTTAAGGCCATAAAGTGCCCAAGGTAAGTCATCAACAATCGGGTACCTTCACTGATGGATGGCCGATGGCATCCAGAAAACCTCTGTTAGCTGGGAAGGCATGTGGCTGGGGTCTGCTCTGGATTTCTGCTTTCAAAATGGCTTTCTCCCAAGATGTTCCTCTTTAGGCTGCAGCTCCTCTTCAAAATGTCATGCTCAGTTTCTCTTGGGACATTTGTCCTCTCTTAGCTTCTCTGGAGCAAGAGTCTGCTTTCAACAGCCGTCTTCAAACTGTCTCTCATCTGCAGCTACTCTCTCAGCTTCCATGCATTCTTCAAAGTGTCCCTCTTGGCTGTAGCAAGGCTTGCTCCTTCTGTCTGAGCTTATACAGTGCTCCAGTAAACTAATCAAGGCCCATGCTGAATGTTCGGGGTCACAACTCCATGGTACCTATTCAGTCAGAGTCATCACTCACAGTTGGGTGGGGCATATCTCCATGGAAACACTCAAATAATTAGTCTAATCAACACTGATACGTCTGCCCACACAAGATTAGATCAAATATAATGGCATTTTGGGGGACATAATACATTCAAACTGGCACAGAAGGGTTGGGAAGTTTGCTCTAACAATGTATTTGAATGTTTTTCCTAGCCCTTTACTCTAGTCTTCCCCTTCTGGAACATCAATGATTCTTATATTTGTGTGCTTCATGTTGACCATCATTTCCCTGAGGTGCATTTCAAATTTTTCTATTTTCTTCACCATTTGTTCTTTTGTGCTTTCACTTTCCATCAGGCTATCTTCAAGTTTGCTAATTCATTCTGCTACCTCTTCAAATCTGCTGTTAATGTGTCTCAAGAATCTTTTTAATTTGATCAACAGTATCTTTTATTTCTATAAGATCCATTATTTTTTATTTACTTTGCAAATTCTTTTTATGCTCTTCTGGGGTCTTCTTCATTCAAACAGTTATTTTTAACCTTAAAAATATTATTGTTATCATTAATGTCTTGGAAAGGACATTGTACCTTTCCTTCAAAGAGCTATGGGTTAGAAAAAGAATAATTCTTATGAGATTTTATTTATTTAAATACTTTTGCTACATATTATGCCTCTCATAGCTCAGTGTTTTTTTAATAGTAAAAAAGAGGATTAGGAAAGAGTAAAAGGAGAGGAACTGAAAAGGAAAGCAAGACAATGCAAAATAACTACTAAAAACCTTTTTGACAATGGCAAAAACATATTACACAGCTGCTCTGAGATCCCAGCCCTGCTGTCAGCAGCCTTCTGGCAAAGCTACTCTGTGTCAAATGGATGCAGTACGATCCATATTGATCTTTTGTTAAGGAATATCTTTATTAATACAAGCAAATACACCTCTCATTTATAGTAACATGGAGGTGTGGGCTTTTTCTTTTACTCTGAGTAGTAATGTTTCCCCAACATACATCACTTTCCTTTGATATGTAGGCTGAGTCATAAATTAATGTCACAAATAAATGTCATCAAGATGAGGGAGGCAACTATATTACAAAGTAAGAAGGTGTAGTTTGATACGAATTGTTATAGTTGACAGCTACGCATTGTTGAACTAAATGTCATCATGTTACATTCTAAGATATTAAACAGTTTTTGGAATGTGAAATTGTGGACATTTAGGTTTGCAGCCTGAAAAGTTTTGTCCTTTTCTAGACATTCTGAAATGGAAATGAACAGGTGGATTGAAAACAAAGACAAATGAGTTTAAAGACTTTCTTGCCATCTCATAGAGAAGTTGCTCTACACTGGTATGATGTTTTAACTAAAACATGAAGAAATACATTTAACTTGTCTGGAAACAGGCTTATTTATTGGGTCTTTCATTTACCTTTGAGACAAAAATAAGTTATGGACTCATTCATGCCTTACTTACTATATACTTTGTACCAAGTACTATTTAATCTTAAGCTAGGAGAGAGAACTCAACTCTATTTTACATGATGCCATAATGTACATTGGTGAGCTCAATCTATTTAATCTTAAAATAACAGTATCAGGGCAGGGTTTTAGAATACAGAATTGTATGAAAATAGTTGGCATGGAGAGTTCCGCTTCTGCCATCAATAACTGACTGGAAACAATATTTCAGACACTAAATCCAACTGAAAGCCAGAAACAAAAAAATGGAGAGGATGGGGTGGGTAATTTGTGAGAACATGTTTTTTCAACGTAGAGAAAGAATCACTATGTTTTTGCTGAATTATATGTTGCCATGGACATGGCAGTATGTAGTAATGATGTTATTTTCTATACAGCTTCTCCCTCTCCCACCCCACTCAGTAAGCTTGAAAATAATAGGTTTGTGAGTAGTTTGGTAAGAAAATTAGAATCATTTAAAGTTGCTTCAGTTTCAGTCTAAGAAAGAAAAGAAGCTTGGAGGGGAGATGGGGGAAAAACAAATGAACTCTAGAAAAAATACATATTATGTAATAAAGTATAATATGCATTATACCAACACTAAAGGCAAGGAGGTCTTGTCCTAGAAAACTGATGGATTTGCAACGAAAAGACCCACACTGAGTCTTTATTACATTACTTGTATGTGACCTTGAGCAAAGTCACAATGTCTTTGAGGCTGTTTCATCAATAAAATGGAATCATAATAGTAGTGTCCTATACCTTAAGGGGCTATGGTAAGGAGTAAAGGGGGTGATAACAACTTGTAAACAATAAAGCTCTGTAAGGCATTATATAGACACACTGCACTGTTGAATCTTCAGAGGCAGAGAGGAGTAAAGGTAAAAGGGTCTAGACAGCGTTGAAGGCTAACGACCTGGGCTTTAATTCCAATGCCATGGCTAGTAGTTTTGAGACCTTGAAGCAAGTTAATATCTTTATGACTTAGCTGCCCCTTTTGAAAAATGAGGATAATACCACCTTCTTCACAGAATAAAATGAAAGAACATTTGCAAAGGAACCTACCACTTAGGTGCTTGATGGCTCCCCCTACCCTAGCTTCTTAGTCGATGAGTGTCATCAACTATGAAAGATGTTCACAGTCTGGTATCTTTCAAGAGATAGAGAAGCTAAGCAAGGGAAGAGCAGATAAGGAAACTGAGGTAAATCCAATCCAAGTGGAAACCAACAGCAAGACATAGAGAAGTCTTCGTTCACTCCTAGGACTTGAGGCTAGGTTATCCATCCAGAAATGATATTCAGAGTTGGAGAGTGGGCCAGTTGAGGTCCTTTAGACTCCACGGACTCGACGGGAGGGACTCTGAAATTCTTCATTAGAGCTGGTTGCCATGGCGATAGTCTCTAGGCAGCGTGGGCTGAACTCTCGGTAGGGCTAGAGGGAGAGCCGTCACTGGACCCCGTGCGCGCGCCCGCCACCAACTTTCCCTCCAGACCCAAGAGGGGAGGCGCGGGGGGCGGCGCGCTCCACCCCCGCCCCCGGGCCGCGCACGTCCGCGCTCGGCGGCGCGCACGCCTGCGGGAGCCCTCTCCAGGCAACCTAGTGCTGATCGCTCGTGCCGGTGCGGTTGTTAACCGCCCTTGCGGGACCGGAGGCTCAAGAACATCCCCCTCCCTTTCCTGGTTTTCCTCCCTCCCCCCTTCCGGTCGACCGGGGGGCATGAGCAGCGATGGCCGGCTACAGCCCTGAGGAGAAAACTTACCGGCGCTTCCTAGAGCTATTTCTGGGCGAGTTTCGCGGACCGTGTGGCGGCGGCGAGCCAGAGCCAGAACCCGAACCCGAGTTGGAGCCGGAGCCCGAACTGATAGCGGCTGAGGCGGCGGAGGCTACGGTCGAGGAACAGGGGGAAGAGGCGGCAACGCTGGCCGCGACGGAGGAGGGGGAGCAGGAGCAAGACCCGGAGCCCGAGAAGGAGGCAGTGGAGGAGGGGGCGGCTGAGGGCAAGGAGGAGGAGGAGGCGGTGGCAGCCCCTGGGCGGTCGACCGTGTCGCCGCTGCCGCCGCAGCCCCGGCTGCCGCCTCTGCCCCCGCTCCCGCGGCCACTGTCCGAGCGCATCACCCGCGAGGAGGTGGAGGGCGAAAGCCTGGACCTGTGCCTGCAGCAGCTCTACAAATAGTTAAGTAACGGGGTTCGGCTGGGAGTGGGCCCGTTGTACCCGTCGCGCCGGCCTCGGGCGCGGTTCTCTCGGTCCCTCTAACTGGGCTCTTTCCCGCTCCTCACCTCACACCCGCAGCTGGTGAAAGAACCCCTGCTGCTCGGCCAGTGGCAGTGGGTCGCGATCTGCCCACGCCCGCCTCGGCCTCCGCATCTCCTGCCTGGCCCGGGAACCGCTACCTCGGGCCCCCGCGCCCTCCCGCCGGGCGCCGGTCCTTTCTTCCCCCTTCACCTCGGTCGCCTACTTCACACACCGTTTTCCCTTCCTTCCCCGGAAGGTCTTTCCTCCCAGTCTTGAGCTCCCTCTTCTCCCCAGCTCCATTCTTTCTCCCGGAGGTCTTCCTTCCCTGCCTCTGTCTTTTCCTGGTCTGGGTTCCCTTGTTCGGCGGCGGCGAGACGCGACTCCTTTGTAGGCTGGGCTGCGAGATATTTCCCCCGTAACCGCAACAATGAGAATACCGGCCCCACATCCAGATCTGGAGAGACCAAAGTAGATTCTACGTCGGGCGCTCAATGTGGAAAGTAAAGGGCTGTTCAGATGGTTTAATACACGGGATCCTAGTATCTTAGTTTAAAGAAATTTTGAGCATTGAGGGAGGTGGAAGGAGTAGGGAGGGAAGGATAGACAAAATTTTACACGCGTCTTCAAAGGAAACACACGAAGTTAAAGTGGAAAAGTCAGACTGGTTTGATAAAATTGCAATTAGGTGCAGTATTTTCAGTCTATTAAGTAGATGGGGTCAGTGGGAGAGAAAAAGCAGATGGCTTAATTACACAGATGAAAGTCTAAAATAGAAAGGTCAAGGCTTTGCCTTTCATCCCGGTTCGGGTTTTTAAGAGCTTGTAATAGACACGGTTTGCCATTACGTTTCTTTCTAAATGGAGTTGTTCTGAAATGTTGAGAGGAGAATAATAAATCTGTGGAAACATAGGTAAACCTGAGAGTCTTTTGCCACTCACCTGACAGTTGTATTGGAAAGTGTTACTCTGGCCCCCCAAAAAGTTTACTATTGCAAGATTACTGCAATTAATTAAGTTCAAATTCATTTCTTGAATTGTCCCAAAAGGCTAAATAAGAGAAGGGCCTGGAAAATAGAGCTGTTTTGTCATCATGCAACCTAATAGATACCTGATCAAATTATTTTTGCCTGTCAAAGCAGCAGCTCATCAGTAGGACAAAAGCATTTAAGACATCTACGTTAGAAATGAACTATGTTGATGTCCCACACCTTATAAGCCATTTAAAATTTAATTTTAAAATACTTTTCTTTTATGGTTTTGGTCCAGTTACCAAGGTAATACATGCTTTTTTTTTGGAAAACATAAAAAATAAAATGGAGTGCAATACCACCACCCAGAGATAAACAGTATTAATATTTTAGAGTATTTCTTTCTAGTCATTGTAAACTATTAGAAAAGGGTTTATGAAATATCATTTTTACACTATGTAAAGGCACTTAAAACTTCCTGCTCAAAACAAAATGGAAATATTTACCAAAGTGAAGAAATTGACCTCAACATTAGACTAGTTCTATTTTTGACAGTTAATTCTTACTTATATAAATACAGTTGAAGAATTAAAGAAACATATTTAAATATTAGAGAAGGTCCACAGAAGGAGAGTCATTAGTTTAGAGCAGCTCGGAACATTTCACTATTCAGGGTTTTAAAGTGAAACCTGTATGAAGATGTTGGTAAGTAGATGTGAGTTTTACCATATGGAAGGGAAAAATTTTTATACACATAAACCAGGAAAAGTGTTCAAATGATAAAATTGTCATCTAATTGGGAACAGAAGTTTGGATTTGAAGTAAAACTAGGAAAACTAAAGTTGTAAAACATTATTTCAGCTTACATCAGAAACTTCATTTATACTGTTTTGTGCAGAAGCTATTAGCTATTTTTATCCCAATGTAAAATGGCTGACTTATTTATGTAAAGTATCCTTAAGGACTTTAATAGGTTAAAAAAACCTCACAGTTTTAAAAATCTACTTTAACCCTTTTAGTTTTTATTTTATTATTTATAAAAGAAAATCATGTGACTTACATACACGAATCTCAATATTGGAAGACAAGTTAGGGATAGATCATTTTTGTTCAAGCACATCATTTTACAGGTGAAAAAAACTATGGATCCAGAGAAGTGACAGAAAAAAATTCTGTCCAAATGGTTCTAACACTTTTCAATATAAGAAATGAACCTCAAAAGTCTCCCTCACATATTTGTAATGTTGGTTTCTTTAATTTCCTAGGAAATACTTTTAAATATTCTGATTAGGAATATGTTGAAATTGCTTATTTGAGGAGGGTGAGGATTTTTTTTTTTTCAAAATATTTTCTCAAATACCAGCCCACTTCGTTTATTTTAGAAATGTTTAACAACGTTTAAAAACTGTTATGTCAGTCAACTGATGCTAAAATTTGTAAATGAGGTTACCTGAACTGTATAGTCACCAGTTTGATAGTCAGTAGGGACAGAAGAAGTCAGAAGAAAATAATATGTGCTTAATACCAGTTTCCTAAATCTTTAGTGTATTTTTCTGTTAATATTTTAGAAATATATGTACTGCTAAAGAGATTGAGGTTCTCTGAAGAAAAAGAATATGGTTCTCAATACTCCTTTATTTATACAGTGGTTGAAATTTTACTTTTTAAAAAAGTATTATCATGACATTTTTTCTCAACATTTTGCTTCACTCAAAAGAGTTTTAGAATAGGAACAGCAGACCTGTGTATCATTATTCATTTTGGTAAACTCAAAGCTCCAGATTAGTTTGAGAATAAGAAGTTACTTAGATAAGCCAAGCAACAAGCTTTAAATGGGCAAAATACAATTACAATTAGCAACTTGAAAGTTTTTCAGAGCATATTTAGGATAAATTTTTTGCCTTTAGGCTTCAAAATGGGGAATATGTACTCAGACATTCCTTTGTGAGACAAGATAGAAACAACATGTAACATTTTGATAGAAAAATCATAATTTCAAAACTGGCAAAAATCCCCTTGGTTGTGGAAGACTTCTGTTGTAGATTACAATTATCTTTTTAATAGAACCATTAAACTACTTTGCTTCAATTTATTAAAACTTTGTATATTAGAGCTGTATGACATCACATTTTAGAGCAGTTGTTTCCTCAGTTATGCATTTAGTCCGGGTTCCATACAGAAATCCCAGCAGCCTGGCAGTGTTAAGTAAGCAGTTCTAGCAGTTTACAGTAATAATGAGGATGGGCATTTTAAAAATGGCTTGGGAAAAAAAACTTTAGTTATAGACACTAATACTTAAGATAGATTGAAATATATTTAAAGGGAATATGAATCATTAGTGACTTAGGGATGAGTCAGAAAAATCATTCAACTTTGTCTCACTTTTATATAAATAAATGGAAAAATATGTAGGTACAAATTACTCAATGTCACTCATTTAAAATTTATACTTTTTTTAATATGTTTTTTTAATGTTGTTGTTTTGTCCTTGACCATGCCAGTCTGGTTGACTTATTTGTCCCTAGTCAATAACAGTCTCTCCCATGACTTCAGTTATTGTAGTTATACTAATGATTCCTGACTCTATCTCCATTTCTGCTTTGACTGCTAATTGAACAGCTCCACCTGGATGTTTGATCGGCTCCTCAAATTGATTATTTCTCAAACTGGATTCAATTTGCCAACACCCCTTCCCCCTCCACTACCTCCTCTCAAGCAACAAGCAAAAGGAAAACCTGATTCTCTTACTGGTGGATCAATCCTTAATTTCTTCTCCCCTCACATTGAATTCTTAAGTCTAGTTAATTCTTCCTTGTAAATATCTCTTAAATATGTCTTTCCCTCTATTCTCATGGTCCCTATAATCTCTTGTCAGTCTTAATCTTCTCCAGAATATTCTCTGCAGTTTAGCCAAAGTGATTCCCCTAGAATCTAGATTATCTAGGTTGTTTTATCGTCCCCTCCTGCTTAAACATTTTTATCTCATTGCTTATCTCTCCATTGCCCTCCACATAAATTCCAAACAAGGCTTTATAATACCAAGTCAGCCTCATCTTTGAATCACTATCCACTCACCCCAGCCCACCTCTACACATTTAGAGAATACACTTCCAGCTATACTAGACTAGTAATATATTAGTTTGAGTATACTGTGCTCCCTCTCATCTCTGCACCTTTGCATGTAATATAATATTCCTTCTGCTTGGGCCTTCACCCCCATCCTCCTCAATCTAATCACTTACCTATTCTCTAGGTCTTCCTTTAACATACTTCCCTTGGGAAGCCTATGTTCACCATCCCCATTCTCATAATGAGTTAGGTACCCCTTCCATGTGTCCCTCCAGAATACCCTATGCTCATTCCTCTTACAGTAGTTATTTCATTGATTATTTTTTGTCACCAAATATGTACATCTTTTCACTTTCCTTCAAAGTGAAGGAAAGGGTGAAGGAAGAAAATAGTAAAACATTTATTTGCATAAAAATATGAAAATAAGTGCTATAAATATTTGATATATTGATTGAGATTGTCAGTTGCCCTGTAAGACAACTGATTACATGTCAAATATGACAAATGAGGTATCCTGAGGGAGACAAGTTCCAAAGCTGAGAGAGGTTGACAATGGCACCTGTCCTCCAACTTTCAGAACGTTGCAAAGTAGTGCCTGATTAAATGAGTTTGGGGATTATATTACCTGGTTTTAACAACATTGTCCATCACAAAATGGATAATTGGCTTTAAAAATTCCTACAGAGAATTCATGGGTTGAATGTAATGTTAACGATGCAAGCAAAGCAAACAAAACTTAAGAGCATACACTTCTATCCTTAGTTACATTAGGAACTTAAAAAAAAAAGAGAGATTATGTAATCAGAGCTTATGAGAAATCACCAAAAATCAAGTTAAGTAGATTATCCAAAATATGGATAGGTATACCTATAACTTGCCCAACGAAATATTGAAATATTACTAGAGAGAGTGTTGTCTGTATGTGCATGTGTGTATTTGTGTGTGTGTTTGTGTAAACATATCTTAGAAAGAAATATACATGTTTTGGGAGGTTTATGCTCAGATTTTTTCATAGGGTGCTTTGGAGGTGTTTGGAGGCAATTGCATTAGATTATTAGCTACTTGTTTGCCATCATATTCCCTAGGTCCTATAATACCAGGTACATATACAACACAACAGATCAGTAAATATTTGTTGCTCAAATGAATGAGCTCAAAGATTTTTTGAAAAAAATATTTTTCTTACTATTTTAACCTGCTTTTTAACCTTTTTTTTTTCATTATAACAATTGTAGGTTTAAAGAGAAATCATGCAGAAAGTATGGAGTGCTCTCCCTCCATTTGTTCCCATTATTAACTGTTCTAGTTTGCTAAAGTTGCTGTTATGCAAAATACAAGAAATTGATTGGCTTTTATAGAGAGGATTTATTAGGTTACAAATTTCCAGTTCTGAGGCCATAAAAGTATCCGAACTAAGGCATCAACAAGAGAATACCTTCATTGAAGAAAGGCCGATGGCGTCCAGGACACTTCTGTCAGCTGGGAAGGCATGTGACTGGCGTCTGATGGTCTTTTGCTCCTGGGTTCTGGTTTCTCCAAAATGTCTTTGGCCGTCTGCCTCTCCTAGCTTCTCTCTCTCAGCTCCTGTGCATCCTTGCTTGATCTCCCAGGGCATTTCTTTCTAAGCTCTGGAGAAGGCGTTTCTTTCTAAGCATGTGGGGGTCCTCTCTTAGCTTATCTGGGGTAAAATCTGGGCTTCATCTTTTAGCTTAGCATCTCCAAACATCTGGGTCTGTGTTGGTCCTTTGCTTCTCTTGGGGGAAAACTCTGGATTACATATTTTAACTTCTCTCCAA